>OZ023241.1:4165915-4422275 GCA_964006365.1 Trididemnum miniatum
TTTATCTGGGTCATTGCAGGCTAACGGACATTCGAAGTTATAACAAATTCAAGTAAGCCAGACAGTTATAGTTGCAGTAAATAGATTAATTAGTACTTTTAGAATAAGTTTGGCATGTCAAAAATGCTTTTTTGTTATAATATAAACCTTTCCAATTAAATCTCGTGACTGTGATATTTGTGTTTTTGACATGTTTGTTTGTCAGTCTGAGTAAATATGCAAATGCAAAAGCAATGTTATTTCTACTTCCTTTGGCTAATAACGACACTATTTACATGATTATGGATGAAATTTAAAAAATCTATACCCAGAAACAGCTTTGCATTGTCTATCCCCTCACTACAATACGCTCATAAGTTTTCAAAATTTGTGGAAAGCTGTGTTTGGCGTGACATTTCGATAAAAATGTATAAAAATAGTAACTAGACTGTACGATAGTAAGATAGTGACGTCCCTGGGATAGGAGGCGGTTTACACCATCCCATGTGGCACTGTTTTGACCATTTTCATTGAAAAAAAAGGACAAAAAGATACTAAAAACTACACTGAGTGCTACAAAACTTTAGCTTGTGCATTTAATTAATGTGTATAAAAACCTTAAACAGAATTGATAGCCTGTTATTTTTCATTCAATAAAGTTTGGACCTTTGTATTTCGAAGTGCATAATTCATTGTTTTCTTATGATTGCGTAAAGCAAAGTCATTTCCCAACTAGGGTGCACACACTCCTCAGGGAACGAATAGCTTTCCAGTGTTTTGCTTTGCATTTTCAAAAATGTATAAAACTTGCCAGCAATAAACAAATGACTTTTATGTAAATCTATGTTAATAGGATGACTTGTAATGTTCTACTGATATGTCTTTTTGAGAAGAAGCTTACTTTATGCCCTTTCTTAGAGGACATCTGCTTAATGACCATATTTGTTTTAAGAGGACGCTGCTTAAAGGCATTTTTAAAAAAACTCTTTTCTAAGGGGTGCTAGAACACAACAAATGATTTTGAAGGTGCAAGATATTAAAAAGGGGTTGGAAATCACTGGGCATAAAGACGCAATCACACTAACTGAGACGTCTCAATGTTAAGCAGACATTTTTTATTTATTTTATTGCTACGTCATCACGCAACATGTGTGATACAATAATGAAACAAACCAAAAAGTTCGTAGAGATATTAAGAAGCCTCAGTCGGTGTGATTTCTCAACTTTGGTTAGCAAAAAAACGATCAGGAAGTCAAAGTTGAGAAATAGTAATGATAAATGATGCGACTATGACATCATACAGTACATCTCACTATCATATAATAAACAATAAAAATCGTCACTTACTTCCTGTAATAAATAGCAACTGTTGGCATTGATGATCGCAACCAGCAAAATTGCATTACCGGTATTTGCATTCTGATCGTTTTAACTGTTTTATTGCAATCATATTAACGTCCATTAAGGGAGGATTTACGTCACAAAATTAAAGAAAATGTGTTTGGCTTCCGTACGCGCGAAAGTTCCTTACGTCGCCATTCCTTACTCGGTGTAATATTGACTTGTTTAATGAGGTTATGAGTTGGTTTCAGCATTACCAAAATTTTCATTTCCTGATCATATATGAGATCATATACGAAAGAATTTTCATTTGCGTTAAATTTTGAGTGGTTTTTCAAATCTTTTATAAGATTGAAATTGCACGAGAGCAATAAGTCATTGCTTAAGGGTTTACTCAAGATGTTTTTCGGTGTATCGTGGGTAATATTCATTATAAGTGCTCCTTTTCAAAGAACGACTCATTTTATTCAAAAAAGACACTTCTAGATTCTAATAATTTGCGTGCAAACACAGTTTGCTGATATTGAAACACGTTAAACCGGTGTCATGGCGGGTGTGGACCGAAAAAATCAGTATGTTCTTCATTATAATTACACCAACTAAGTCTTCCAAAGGTCACAGACATAATGCTACGCTTGGAAGAATTGGCTTCGCGGATGGTCCTTTGTGCGAAGATCCAAACTACCAAGAATCAGTCAATTTCCTAAAAACTTGCACGAACAGCGGACGATAATAAAGAACAATAGCTGTGTGCCCAGTTGCTATGGAAACAATGCCTTATATGACCAGCAAAGACAGACTAATGAGCCTAGTCAAGCAAGGTCAAAAATAAGGACATTCATCAGAGTTATTTTTTGAATAGGTTTGTACATTCAAAGATAATAGGCTGAATGCATTTAAATACAACGTGCAGAAGCACTCGTTTTCACCACTTTTACAGCATCAAAGTTGCAGTTTTGCCTTCTAATTTGGTGTGGTAAATAAAAAACACCACGCAAAATTCATGGATATAGGCATTTACAAAAAGTGATCCAGAAAAATAGCTGCGTTTTCAAAGTAGTAGAGTTTTTATCGGTCACTGTTCGCCAGTAATATTTTAAAATCTAGGCAATAATGCAAAACGATATTAGCTATTTTCAAATCAATTTTGATATTGCCCTTTTGTTTCGATATTGCTCTTTCGTCAGCAAAGTTTATAAGGAATATTGTTATGACAATAAGATTGCGACATTTGGACCAAATTAATGAATTCCTTACGTTATACTAACAATTGTTCTATCCGCACGTGACGACCGGAACTCAGTGAAGAGCAAAGGATGTCTGTGACGTTATAAACTCACGTCGCGGATCTGAAGCCAAAAATCAATAAGATTAAAATAAAACAACTTAAAAACGCGATTGGCACAACTAAATCGCATTAATGATCAAAGTACGATGATGAACACAACCAATTCCTCCGCTGTCTCATTAGATCAGTATACAGCAGAGCTGGAAGACGTGGCAGTTGAGCACAAAATCAAAAATTTGTACCTGTAACTTAAAGATTTAATTGAGAACAACTAAATGAAGTTCATAGGGTATATATATCTGACAATTTGTTTACAACTTAAACAGCAAAAAACTGCAATGAAATCAAAGCAGGTGATATCACACAATCAGGCCAAGCATTTCAACAAAACATGTCGATAAAACTATCTGTAACAGTGTATTTTTACTCAGCGAATTTGTAATAAATGCTTGAATTTAAGATGTTGAGATGAACAGAGTAATTTATCTTGCAGTGAAAAGCAACAAATGATTGTGAAATCGCAAAGTCAAACAGTTTTTTCCTAAAAATATGTAAAGAATGAAGGAAAAATATGGGCACAGTAGATCTCAAAACGGGACGTTTTGACAACTGTGGCTTTATTTTGGTCCTTCAGCTGTTTTCGTCCCGCCACCGTTGCGACGTTTCTTCGGAGCTGTGTTGCCCAGGCGCTAAGCCGTGGAGATGGGCCCCGCAACTCGTTACACCCTTCGGCGTAATACGGCGAGTATAATGAAGATTTGATTTGATTTTGATGCATTGTATTCCGAAGTTTACGTAAAGAATGGTTGTGCAGTCTAATCAATTGCATTTTAATTTATATTGAAATACATTTAATGCTTAAATAAGTTGGTTATTTAAGTGGTCTGAGTTTTTTTGTCGTTAATTAGCAGATCTAATTAGGCAAACACGTCATGATTTACACAATTGCAAATAAGCTTTTGAGTGCATTTGGATTTTTTGTGCGTTTTCTGATTAATGGTGCGTGAAAAGCGTCGCACCTACCGTTTTTTTATATATCATCCGGTGCTGTTAGCGTCGTTCGTGAAGTAAATGTGACTTCTGCAAGCCAACGGACGAAACCCCTAACCCATATTTCAGAGCCGGCGCCAGGGGGGTGGCCAGGTGGGGCCTGCCCCCTCCTAATCCACACGCTTAGCCCCCCAATTAATAAGCTCACTTCTTTGAAGACAGCGGCGTTTGTGCTTAATTTGAAACTTTGGCCCCCCTGATAACTGCTTGGCCCCTCTAAGTCGACTGCTCTGGCGCCGGCTCTGCCATATTTACAGCTTCTCAGGAAATCTGGCAAAACATTGGGTCACGTGCTTTCCGAATTTCTCCGACGACTTGAAACGAATCCGACGCACCAGTTTGAATTTAATTAGTTTCATATCTGAGAGAACACATGCTATGACATATAACGCAAATGTTGGTCCGATTTTTTTTGTCATTAATAATATTAGTCAATAAAAGTAATAGTAAATACATTTGGCAGATGAATACTAATCATGTGGTGTTTTTTAGATTTTAGTAATTAGCTGAATCATTAAAAATGGCTAACACTACCATTTCGTATGCTTTTACTGATGATAATGACAAAAAACCTTCAAACGAAACTATTGTGGTTTTTGTTCGTTGGCAGCACTTAGACTGGATCATCCCAGAAGTAATCAACGTAACTCTTATTATGTTAACTAGTTGGATATTAATCTCGTTAATCTTTTTCGGTGTGAAGACCAAAAAATGGAAGCAAGGAAGAAAAAACAACTTCGAGAAACTCAGCGGGGGAAGTGTGTTAACTGCAGCTGTAATATGTGCTGTTGTGACCATGTGTCGTCTTATTACAAGCCAGTTTGTCAATAATGTTGGGTATGCTGAAGGCCAAGATGAAGCATGTGAAATGGCGATTGATACTGGCATTATAATGTACTGCATGACCCTGTTTTCGGTCTACATCTTCTTATGGCTTCGGCAAAGTGTGTTTTACACCAATAGCATGCTAAATACTGAGTTTAGTAAGATCCTGCGTTTCTTCAGCTGGCTTAGTATTGGACTTATATTTCTTGGAGGCCTGTCTGCTGTGTTGATCAACACTGTTCCCGTCAATTATCCATCATCAATTGAAGGGTGCATTTACGAAGCCGTTGACTCTACATTTGATGCTATACTAGTTGCAGTGTGTGTGCTGGTACTTCTAACTGGTCAAATCACCCTCGTAGGATTATTTGTTTACCCTCTTCAAAAAAGAAGTAATCAGGAATGCTTCAGTTGTGCGGTGGAGGAATCAGAAAATCCACACAAAAAGTCAGAAAAGAGCGTTCCAGAAGCAGCATCTGCTGTCGAACAGTTAAACGAGCAGTGTGAAAAATCGCGACAAAATCGACACAAGTCTAAAATTAATCGCATTCTTCGACGAAGCGTCGTATTTGCAGCGATTGCTATTGTTACTGATGTTTGTTTCATCATTATTACAACTTATGCTCTTGACACAACCCACCGTAGAATCCCTACCACTTTGTATGACGTTAGTGCTTGTTTAAACCTTATTTTTGTCGTCAGTTCGTTCATTTGTTGGAAAAAAATTTTAACATCACCTTTGCAAACTCTATCGACCTATCCTTCTACTACAAACCAGTCTTCCAGTGGGCTGATGTGAACCAGTGTGCAATCATCAATAAGCTGCAAGCACATCCACCATTGGGTGATAGATTATGGTTGAATCGTTTGCCCCAACCATCTGTAGGCCCCTAATGGCGCTGTCCATTTTTTTTTTGAGGTTGTTTAGTAAAAGATTTCGTTTCTTGTAGTAATCAACCAAAAAGATGACGGTAAAGCATTAATTTGCGAAAAAATACTCCGATTTTGAAACATCCTACAAGAGATATAGGCAAGCTCAGAAGGTGGCATAGTGATATAAAACGAAATAGTAAGGGTTCAAAGCTCCATCAAAACTCACATTGCTTTTTATAAGCAATATGATAAGACATGTGATTGATTGTTTTCTTATTTTTTGAAAGACTTTCTATTTGTACGTTAGCCTACTTATTGTTTTTCTTTTTTTTTTTTACGCAGTACTGTAAAGCATCAGCTTTTATGACCAACCCTAACATATTAAATTGAGAAAACATCAATGTCGTGTGTAGACATAATTGGTTAATTCAACTATCTATACTCTGCATTTCCTGCACCCACTTTCTTGATAAATGTTGTTGAGAACTTGTGACTCCAGTTTCCCGCTCTGGTAATTGACAATTGCACGCGTTGAACTGCAGTCCAAAAGCACATAAAAAAATGTGCAATGTGTACGTGCAGATTCGTCTATCACGGAAAAATAGCTATGGAAAACAAATGTCGCGTCAAAATTTGACCAAAGGAATGCACTCTTGCAAATAGCCTAAAACCGTTAAAAAATTGGGCTGATTTTTAGGATGTGACTGAGACAAACTAGTCCTGGTGTAAAACGTTGTGTAGGCGTAACAATAGTTATGATCATGAGCACATTTGTGATTTTTACTGCAAGTTTACTTTTTGTTCGTATGTTAATTTACAACTTATATATTTAATTTTAGCCGAGTTAGTCGTTAAAAGAGCCTCTTTTATCTTCTTAGATGTTAAAAATGGCGGAAGATTCGAGGTGAAAAAACTTCAACATCAAAATTTTTTTTAGATTTGTCAGTTTAATGCTAAGTTATTGCGTTTTTAAGCGCATTATTCAAAATTTTTGGTGTTGCTGAGTAATTTTTATGAAGTTGATTGTTCGTTTATGTTTTTTATGTAGTAAAGAATGCTATGAGGAATTAAATTAATATTTAGAAAAGTGCAGAAATCTTATGCGTTGATTTGAGTTTCGAGCAGTTTGGAAACTTGATAACTGTTATTGGTAGTAATTGCTCTAACGGTCGCAGGCGAAACAGTGGCAGGATGCTAATTAACAAACACTTTGCAGGGTTGAACGACGCACATATCCCAAAGGTTTATATGGAGGCGAAAAAAAAACGTGTGCATCTGTTTAATTAGAAAGGCTTTTGGATTGCGAAAAATTTGGAAACAATAAAGGTTTTTTTCGGCATAAGTGAGCCAAGCGATAAATATAGCTCCTCAAATTAACCAACCAACCGGCTGCAAATCGTCGACATATTAAAATATTGAGCTGTCACATTAAAATGAAATAATCAGGTATTAAATGAACGTGCAAATATGAAACGAATAAACAGGAAGGTATAGATGTCTAGACACGTGCAAGTTTATATATAATTGCCAAATTTACCTTTGAATTTTGATCATATCGAGTAAAGTTTCGCTTAATCAACTCGCCTTTGCCTGATTCGGCGGTAAGCAGAAACAGTCTGCCCTTCGTCATAGCTCGGAGCTAATTAAGTCCAAGTAGTTAATGTTTGCTATGTCGGTCTCACGCTAGAAACCTGAGACTGGACGCTCCAACTTGAACAGCTGCCCCGAGACTCTTTCCTAGGATAAACGACTACAAAACGGGTCCAGAAAATTCGCAACTCCGGTGCATTTTTTACGTTAATGTCGTTGATCATTTTATAAATGACCAAAAATCGAAACATTTTCTCGTACCGGCTCGTACGTGTTTAATCCGACTCAGATTTCCTTCTTAGATAGGGTTGCCATTCGAGCGCTCGCAATGGTACAAAGCAGACGTGCGTAATTTGCAGAGTTTTTGAAGTCAACAGTGCAGACAAGCTATTTTTTGGGGCTGAGAGCTTCTTCGGCTAGAAACATTGAGTTGACTGCAATACGCCACAGTAAAAATGTCACAAAGGGTAATGCAAAATTGGATGAAGTTCTAAAAGGAATTGGCGAAATTAATAAACGTATGGATAAATTAGATCAAAGACTTGATAACGTGGAAACTTGTTTAAATGATATTGAGCATACTTTCAATAAACGGATTGTTAACATAGAAAAACAGCTGACCAACGAAATTGATGCATGCCTGATGGCCGAAATCGAGAAAAGAATAGTAATTTTAGAAAATAAAGAAGAAGATCGTCAGGCCAAAGCCGTTATGAAGGAATCGTAATTATGATAAGCGACTCAACATTCTAATTCACGGCTAAGAAAAGGACCGAAGTTCAGCCTGGGAAACTCGTCAAGAAACTCTGAAAATTATTCACGAATTCATGCGAAAAAGCTTCAACATTGAAAATCCATCTAGATTCGTGTTTGCGGACTAGCACAATCTTCCTCAGGGACCGCTCTACAAAAATCGGCAAAAAGTTGACCGACCAGTCATTATCAAACTACCGAGTGCCGCCGACAAGCTTGAGATTTTTGCTCATTCAAAAAATTTGAAATATCATAATGAAGCGAGAAAAGTTTGAAATTCCAAGGTCCAATACGTAACACAGCACTTATCAAAACTAATGCAAGAAAAAAGAAAACAACTGATGTCTTTACCAAAATTATTTCAATCTGCTCGGCTGCAAAAAAGTCTACTCAATGGAGAGCCGAACAAAGTCTATATGTGTTGTATGCGAATAACAAAAAAATTAATCTACCCGCTGACGAAAACCATAGTGAAACGGACACGGACACTGACACCAGTGACTGTTAGGCCTAAAATAGTTTTATGAACGGTCTTATCTCAACTTTGCTGTATATTTTTTGTAGCTTTTTTAGTAGGTATAAAGTATAGACTATATACCAGTCTAGCAAACAAAATAGGTCGATGTGTTTTTACTTCTTGGGAAAGGCGATAAGACACTAAATAGTATTTTGATACCGAAATGTTTATTTAAAACCAAACTTATGTGATGGCAGTTGACAGTGAACCAGATGTATTTAAAAACTGATTGAACTTGAATGTTGAAACTAATTTTATGTTTTAAAGCAAACTCTGTACGGTATAAAAACTATGCTTTGAAATTATGTTTGAAACCGAACTGTGCTTTGATAGGGAGTTATATTTTGAAAATTAAGTATCGTTTATACCAGAGTCTGATTGCGTACTTTTAAATTGAAGTTCTTTGTTTTGAAATTGAACTAGTAGTGCGCTTTAAACGTTCACAAACCTAATCTGTGTATTTTGAAACGAACTATTTTCAAAAATTGAAGAAAATAACTTCGACTAATGTTTTCTTTTTTCTCAAGGAATAAATAAATTGTTCCTATTCCGACTTAATTGGGAATCCCGAAGTTTATGACCTTACAACTTTTGACAAGGCCATATTAGTGGATAAGTTAGCAAAAATGTTTCAGCATTAACAAAACTAGGCCTATGTAAGACAAGACAACATCAGTAGGCCTACTGTATTTCGGATTAAATTTTGGAAAACCTTGGGCACTGCTCAAGTGTGTGTGTTAGTTTCTACGGCCCAACTTGCGTCTTCTAGAATAATTTGAGCTTGCGTTAGTCGAAGACCTATGGCATATTCTATCATCACTTTAACGTATTTTTTGATTAATTCTGACTTCGTGAAAGCTGAAACAAAAATCATTTTTTAATTTTGGCAAAGCGATGTAATCGCAATTATAATCGTGACAATTACAAGGTCAAATAATCGTAATTGAAAATCGATTACATGGGTGCGTAATTGCAATCATAATCGGTGGAATCGTCATAATCAAACTTTTTCTGCTTCTTACTAATGATACCGAATCTGTAATCACACCTGGGGCTGTATACTGCTCAACTTTTGTCGCTCTTAATGCAATGCGTTAACTTTGTTCGTTCATTAAGTTAACGCGTTGCGTAAGGTGTGCAAAAGTTGAGCAATATACCGCCCCTGGTGTCTTCTTAATACAAATTGGTCGACCACTATGCCAATATGCCATCTACTGTTCAATTTCCAGATCTAATTTTAAGCATACAAAAACACGTGAAGGCAAGTATATACTTTTCGTATAACATTCACTATACGTGGATGGCAATAAATTTCGCAATGACCCTGAATCTTCCTCATGCCCATGATGTACAATATAATGCACTTGCCGTTATCGCATTTGTCACTTGATCAACACTTTAACCATAGGGTCTTTGCGATGTTCGAGGTAATCGAGAAACACGCATCCCTTCAAACTGCTTCATGTAACCAAAAAAGAAAGAGAAAAGAACGCTTTTATTTTTCCAAGACTGCGTAAGCGTCACGGTAAAATCGCACTTCAACACACTAGATTCTAGTGACTAGAACATACACAAAAAAAGAACGCGATCTTGGAGTGGAAGTAGCGAAAGATCATGAGGTCATCGAGTCAAGCTGCTCCCAACTCATTCATATGAAGTAATTCAGCGGATAAAAAAAAACACAATTCAAAATTGTCAGCCACCCTACAATAGTTGCCACCCAGTTGGCAACTACTGTAACGCGAAAGGGAGGACATTTGGCCATTTTTTGGCGTCCTCGGAGGGCAAATTTTTTTTGGTCAAAAAGGAGGACATGTTCTCCAAAGGAGGACGTATAGTAAGCCTATTCTTACATGCGGTCAAGTCAAGTTTGGGTCAACTGAAAATACATTCAATGGTTCGGATATATGTTATGCTATACCACGGTTAACTAAGCTAAAAAAATTTTAACTGCTCAAAGTTTGGTGTCAGGTTCACAGGAGAGACACGGTTTTTAGTTTTACGATTTTGCAGTCCAATTCAGATACACTTTGATTCCTTGGTTCTTCAAAAACGATTTGTACGAATTCGAACTAAATGGTAACGCTATTTCCACTTTTCGTATTGTTTGAAAAATTGAGTCAGAAAGCATTTTTTTGTTGCATATTTATCCTCTTATCACGAGAAATCGATCAATGCGCTATAACGAGCTCGCTTAGGAGTTGCCCGCCATTGGTGTAGTGCAGGAATCGGGAACCTTTTTCGTTCAGAGAGCCAGTAAAGACACATATTTTTATTTATATTTTCATGAGAGCCATATAATGTTTTTAATCACTGACATTTATCAAAATGCCGCTTTACTATACGACCGTTTCATCGACGCAATTTGAGCATTGCATATTAGATTCACCGAAGGCTTTGTTCCCCTTACAAAGGTAAATTTCTCTGCACGTTCAAGCTGAAATCCACAATAATCGTTATCTCTCTTTCGCTTGGACATCTCTGTAGTGCTTTATTATTAAAAGCGGGTTTACACTGAAGCTGCGGACAGTTGCGGATAATTGCGGACAGTTGCAGACCAAGTCCGCAGAATTTTTACGGACTTGTCCGCGGACGGTTGCAGACAGTTGCGAACTCGTCCGCGGACTGCTGCGGGTTCAACTGGGACCGTTGCAAACAAAAAAATGCTGCAGTAAGTTTCATATTCATACTGGTTATTGCCAGAATACTGCTGAAGTAGTAAACACATAGATGATGAGGATGTTTTCTCCGCAAATTCTCCGCAAAAACTGGCAATATTGCTGCGGTTAGAAATTCTCATTAATTACCTAGAGCAAGAGATACGTTTGGAAGAAGAAAAAGATAGAAAAAAGAAAATCACGGCAAAAATGAGAAAACGAAGTTTATGGGTAAAACCCTGGCTCCAACGCAGGTCTCTTTGTGGGCAATATGAGCAGTTGATTTACGGAAGATTTATCATAAAGCAATGGATGCTGCTGCACCCACTCCATGATCTCTGTTCTTTCTTGACCGTTGGATGCTTTGAATGCCGGGATTTTTGCTGATCTTTTCTTTTTTGTGCTTTTTATTATTGCTGATGAACTTTCAGATGTAGGCTATATTCAATTTCAAATCACAAAATTAAAACTTCTTATTTGCACAGTAAAAGTGAAACCACACAAATGAATTAAAAGCAGACAAATCAGCAACGAAAAATCGAGGACAGTTTCAAACAGTTATGAACTCACCGCGGACAGATGCGGATAGTTGCAGACAATTGCGGACAGTTGCGGACTCAGAAGTAGGACTGGCGGCGGACAGTTGCAGACTAACCGCGAACAGTTGCGGACAGTCACGGACTCAGTCTGCAACTGCCCGCTATTGTCCGCGGCCTCAGTGTAAACCCGCTTTGAGTCTATTAACCAGATCTAACTTGTATGTGATTCCTCAAGTTCCTAAATAAGCAAATTAATAACAATTAGATTTCGATCAACTACGAGTAAACTTAACTACTAGTAAGCTTCAGTTGGAAATTCAGATAAACAAGTCGGCCTACAATCAAAATTCCCTATGTAACAAACAGGGGCCACAAAGTCTTGGTGGAGGGGGGGATGTAATTTTAAGATAGGTTGAATGTTAACTAATACAAAACGTTTAGATCCGAAAACGAGCGTAAATAAACCCTTTGAAAATGTTTTGTGTCAGGAGCGTATTCAGAATTTTTTTCAGGAAGAGGCACCAAATTTTGTCATTTTTTCAAGCGTAGTTTTTTTTTCAGCAGAGTTTATTTTAAGCAGCATAAGTAACAAAAACGACTCTAGGGGGGTCCGCGAGCAAGCTCCCCCAGAAAATTTTTGAAAGTTTGCATACTGCAATGGCCATTTTAGTGCTTTTTGAACAATTTTCAGGCAAAGTTTGTTCAACTTTTGCCCCTTAACTTTAAGTGCTTCACCAAATATGATGCATTTTGTATGCACAGTTTTGATTACCGTATTTACTCGATTGTAAGCCGCGGCTTATAAATATTTTTTCACCATTATTTGGGCGGCTTACAATCAAGGGCAGCTTAGGGGAAGGTGCCCTTGGTTGAGCCAATTTTTCTTCTTTTCACTCTCTTGCCTTAACCATACGGAATAGCGCTTCAACAAAGATATTGCCGAAAACTACATGTTTTAGGGTGTCTAGTTCAGGTAATGCATTATTTCCAAACGATGAAATTATGGCCGTAAAAACAAGTTAAAGATGGTCATACGTTTGGCTCAACCATGGAACCTTTTTTCTTTAGTTGAGCCACCTCGTTCTTTAGTTGAGCCACTGAATCCTCCAATCTAAGCGTTGCATTAACCTGGTTCAAAAGTCGTTTAATTCACACAAGGTAACGAAACGAAATGTAATTTTGAACGGTGGAGCAGCCAGTTTTATCCATGTTATAAATGAGTCTCGGGTCGAACTTGTACTGCTCTATTACGGAGTACAAGTTATCGAAAAAGATGGACACGTTATGCCTGTTAAATGCGGTTGCTCTTGCCGCCGAAGTTGCTTCCGGCACTCTTAGCGATAGCTTATAATTTTTAATATAACGATGCATAAAGTTGTTCAACCATTTCTTGCCCGCCATTTTTTCGGTAACCCAATTTTGAGGTCTTTTTTTATTATTTTTCGCAGCGTATTCCCATGCTAAGTACCTGACTTTACTGGGAGTCAAACCATAAAATCTGTTGCAAAGGTGCATGAGATGTTGGGCCAAATCGGTTTCCATTGCGGCAGTAAATACTTTTCTGTGTGAAGAGTACCCCATAGGATATCTTTTTAAAGTCATTCTGTGTCGTCTTTGGCTACTTTTTCAAGGTATCTTTTTAAAGTCATTTTGTCAATCCCATGTTTTTCAGAAACTTTCCTGATGGAAAGTTTATTTTCTCCTATGTTGGTTGCGGCCTTCTGAAATCGGCACCTTTCCTCGTTCAGTTTTGCGTTGGGCCATTGAAGGTTGTAAAATGTAATTATAAGTAAGAATGCTAGGTAACCTTAAAGAATAAACTATATATCACAGCTGTTTCCAAAATAGAACCATAGTTGAGTCACATGGCTCAACTAACAATTCACCACGTGGCTCAACTACGGAATTCGCATCCCCCGACTTAAAATCAAATATTTTGCCAGTCCTGATTTTGCAACTCAGCGAAGTTTTAGCTGCAAAAGATTGCTAAAAAATAAGAAAGCTAGCAGTACTACTTTCATGTCTTCCTCTGCTATAGCCTACTTTTCAAGAAAATCGAATGAAGCATTTTTTCTAAAAATTTGTTTTTTTGCTGTGAAAACACACTTCCTGCTGCAGAATTTTTTGCCTAAGAGGCAACAGCACGAGGCTAACGCAATCGAAAGTGCGTCATAAAAGCTGCATTTTATGACCGCTACAGTTCAGTAATTTTGGCTTTTACCCAAGAAATTACCGATGGATCAACTATAAAACCGACTCAACTAATGGCACCTTCCCCTTCTTACGGGGGCGGCTTACATTTTGTTAACAAACGATTTAAAAGAAATTATTTTATCAAAACATCCGATGTGGCGATGTACAAATTCAGTTTGCCCTAAAAGCGTGAGAAAGTGCTAACTGCACTTTTAGTCCACAGCCACGTGCTTGTTTTGCGAACTGAATTGTGGTGCTAAACGTTTCCCCCCACAATTGCAAAAGTTAATGTAAATCGCGCAAAGCGACAACCACTTTGATCATTACCTTTGTTATTGTTTCAACGTGCATGCTTGTACATTTTATTAGATCTACCGGTACGCAAAACATTTTATTAGATCGGTTTATAAACCTATTTTTTAGATTTAACGCCAGTACAGGTGCGGCTTACATTAATTTTTAGCGCTTAAAACGTGCGGCTTGCAATCGAGGGTGGCTTACAATCGAGGGCGGTTTACAATCGAGTAAATACGGTACTGCGTGTATAAGGCGGCTAAGGCATATTGTTATGAAGAGGTTTGAAATTATGAAAAAATTTTAATTATCCAAAGCATTGTTAAAAATGGCTGGTGGGGGAATGTATCAGAACAGAACAGTTTATTTCGTTGCCAAATAGTACACAAACTCATTGTTAAACAAAACTCGTATTTTACATGCAGCAACAGGCAGTCACGAAGGGACCAGTGGTCTTCGAGTCAAGTGACAGCCCGCGGACAGCGACAATTACTCCGTCCATACGACCAGTGCCCAAAAGCCTACAGCTCCGCCCATCACAGTCAAATTTTCGATGTCACAACGTAACTGAAAAAAGTGAATACGACATCAAAAACCCAACCACAGCGCCCGCAGGCCCCCAGCTCACAAACACCGGACATGCGGACAGAGCAAAGCAATCACTAAATCATGAAAATAAAGAGAAAGCAAAAAAATTATCACGAGAATTAATTATTGTTTCAGACACGGATTTGTTGTTGTGGGTAAGACTAAAATGTTAGAAGTAATGGATCAATGGTTGGAGACAGCAAAAGCCTTATATGCCGACACGAAAAGAGCCACAAATGGCTCGCGAGTCATAGGTTTCCGACACCTGGTCTGGTGTCCACCACACCGAGATGGGGGAATCCCGCCAAGTGCCTCTTCCTTCCCAAATCCCAACGGTACAAGTAAACTTGCCGGCTTGTTCTTCTTCACACAATTTTAATGAAGTTAATTTTGGTTTAGGCTACCGGTACGGTACGTCTCAAAGCTTTCTTATACCTCACAGTCACAATAAGCCTTCTGCCAACACTATGCCACGGCCCGGTGGTCAAACTGCCGCGTCAAATTCAAAGACGAAGCATTTGATGATGAAAAGACTGCGACGTGGCAACGTAAAACAATTAAATGGAGATGGAGTGCAGGTATTGGGTATGTGAGTATATAGACTAACACAAGCTGCTAGTAATGGTAGTCTGGAATGATCAGAATCAATATATTTTTCACCAGTCCATCAGTACTGTGTTTTACAATTCGCAAAGAAAAAGCACATGGTTAAATGCAAAACAGTACCGGTAGCGGGTAGTCTAGTTAATAACGGTAGACTACACTGGTTGGAGACAGCAAAACACATTCAAATGGTCATCTAGTTGCTGTCACCTGAGAGAATATTATGCAGTATGACAGATGGTAGCTTTCTGTGTAGTTTAGCTGTTTCGAGTAGACAAATCTTTAATAGCAAGCTGGTAAAATAGTCTAGTAGTGCAGTTGTCATATCTGAACTGGCGTGGAATAATTGACATGTGGGTATCATGTGGTCTCTGGCTTTGTGCCAAATAGTCTAGACTGGCTGAATTAGCCTAGTGTGAAGCGACAGAAAGGTGTTAGTAAAAAGTGACAGGAAGTGCTTTTGATCTTGACTTTCTGTCAGGAAAGAGCACTTTGAAATGTATTAGTCTATTATTATTATTATCAATATTGGTACCTCATGGCAACAAGTGAATTAAGTATCGATAACTTGTTTTTTGCCTTATACCACACTACAACATTGCCCCAGTGCTGTAAACATGTTCATCTGATAGCCTAAACAACTTGAGCTGTTGAGTGGATAAATGATATAACAGACCGTTAAAGAATGTTGTCAGTTAGTCCATTGCTGTTACCGGTAGCCTAGTTGATAGGCTACTACTCTATTGTGCTTTGTGTAGTCTACTGTACTTTTAATACACTGACATACACAGGTACATGCTGCATGATATTGTAGTGAGTGCTGAGTGATGTATGTATCTGTGTAGTGGGTACTTACTAATGTTTTGGCACGAAAAATGTATGACAGCATAAAGCTATCTGTAGATCTAAGCAAGCTGTTTGAAAAAAAAATCCTGTCCACATGTCCAGTTTGGGTAATGTGTATGTCTGTTGTGAGTGTGGTATGCTCTATGCTGTATAGACTGTTGCGATTGTGGCATCATGCCATAACAATCTGACAAGGTCAGTGGTTGATAAAAAACAACACCCTTGTCGTTTAAGGCGGCCAACAGTCCATGCGCTTTCTGCATCATTAGCCTGTAGGCTTTTGGCCCCCTTAAACTGTTGAAACTGGATATTTGGACAGGTTAAGTGGGTAACAGTCACCTTATAAACTGATAAATGTTGTTGCTAATGGAAGTGACGCTAGAGTACAAGTCACCTAGTGCACTACTGGTATCTGCTTGAGCTTCTTTTTAGAATATGTGCTTTAGTGTTGGAAAACCTTTCTGTTTAACAAGCTTCGTTGTTACCTGTGCCTAGCAATAAATTATTTAGATTTGCATCTGTTTTAATATGGGTACCAAAACTGATTAATACAAAAAATTGTGGTACGTGATTTAAACCAGTGATTCTTTACCTATGGGTCAAAACCTGCCCAGGTGGTAAATGTTTATGGAAGCAGCTTTGCTAGGTCGCAGATAATCACTTGCTAACAAGGTATCACTGTCACACTTAAATAATTGATCATAAATTTTTTTTAGTAGCTCATGAAAAAAGTTATTAACCATTGAGATACAATAATAGTGAGTTGATAAAAAGCATTTATTATGCACTATATCAGTTGATTCTAAACTTGGTTGAATATTATTTTTGTTCTATTTATGCATAGATTAGTTTGGTATCAATTTATCTGGAATTAGAATCAAAATTGTTGTGAACTTTAAAGGCTTAATTTAATTATGGAGAAACAAAATCAGAATATTTTGTGCTTGTTTGACGTTGATGGAACTTTAACATTGCCTCGACAAAAAGTGGTAGATGACATGAAAAATTTTCTTAACAATCTTCGAAAGAAAATTAAAATTGGTGTTGTTGGTGGTTCAGATTTTGACAAAATTGCCGAACAACTTGGAAGTGATGCAAAAGATTTAATCAATTCATTTGACTACGTGTTTTCTGAAAACGGTTTAGTGGCTTACAAGGATGGCTGTTTTCTTGCTGAATCTTGCATCCAGACTCATCTAGGTGATGATCTTTTACAGGAATTTATCAACTTTTGTTTGGGTTATATGGCCAAATTAAATCTACCTCGAAAACGTGGCACTTTCATTGAATTTCGTAAAGGAATGATTAATGTTTGCCCCGTTGGAAGAAGTTGTTCTCAGAAAGAGAGAGAGGAGTTTTTTGAGTATGACAAAGTTCATAATATTCGAAAGGATTTTGTGGCCTCTCTGCAAAAGGAATTTGGTGGAAAAGGACTGACTTTTTCTATTGGTGGGCAGATAAGTTTTGATGTCTTTCCTAATGGATGGGACAAAAGATTTTGTCTGAATTATTTGAAAGATGATGGATATCAAGAGATTCACTTCTTCGGAGACAAGACCATGGTTGGAGGAAATGATTATGAAATTTTTCATGACGATCGTATTATTGGGCACACTGTTAAATCACCTGAAGATACAAAGGCGCAAGTTTCAGAATTATTTTTGAACTAACCTATTCCTTTAGTCGTTTTTTTAATAATAATTTGTATCTGTAGCAATTTGAAATCGAGTCACATTGCAATTTGCAGGTTCTATTACAGCTTTAGCCAAATTAACTATGCCATTCTATTGATTTGCCAGCAGTTATAAAAGTGATAATATCAAGACTGTTAGTTGCAGTGATTGGAAGAAAGGGTTTAAATTAAGGCTCTTTTGAACAGACGTTTTCAAGTCATAGAAAATGGCAATTTTTTTCGTGATTTACAAGTTTGTTGATAACTATTATTTTGTTATTAGGAATGAATTCAGGCCATATTTACCTTGTCCACATGTACAATTTTCGTGGGCTTTAAACACGCGTTTTTTGGTTCAAGAAATTGATTACGATGCAGAAACTAATGCCAAGAACCGCTGGCCTGAAGCCCACTAGTTGGACATGTGGACAGGGTAACTATTTCTATTTAAAACGTTTGTAAATGCTATGCAGTTTTATGTAATATTGATATTGCTAAGTAGGAAACTTTTATTACAATTGTTGTATTTAATAAAAGCTGTTAAGTCTATTACTCGTAGCAGTAGTTATTAAAAGTGTAGCAGTTGCAAGTAGATAGGCCTAGTGGCGATCTCTGTTCTTATGTCGCCATAATCCCGTTTTCCCGTACTAACTTTGTAGCGACTTACTGTAAATTTTTTTGCCTAAGAGAACCTGTGTGTTAAATCGTCACTAGCTTTACGCTTGCAATTACGTTAGTATGTATTTTCGTTGTAGTTTTCAAAAATTTATTGATATTTGCTCACGCGTGTGTGCTGAAACACTCGTTTTGTGTTCTGGTTTTTCAGTTTGCTGGCTTAATTATTTGTAGCGAAATTCTGTTCAAGTACTATCATGGTGGCTTCAAAGTTTCAAATGTTCTTGGAAATTGCAGTAGGATTCTTTTATGCGTTTGACGAAGCACTGTAATGGTTAAGCTTGCTGTTAGGTGTTGCTGCATTGTATGTTTTCAAAATTTTTACGAAATCAGGTTTTAGCTAACCTCGAACCAATGCGTAAGTATAATTTTGATCTGGGCCAAACTTGTTGTGCTGTTATAGAATGTCAATTATTTATATATTATACTGTAGCTTTTACTTAGTTTGAATCTATACATAAGTTAATAAAATTGAATGGTGCGTAATATTGCTTTCTAATCTGGTTTGTGGTTTACAGTATTTGCAACAAGACTGCAACGACATTAGGTTTGCTAGCAAACTGTTTTGCAGTTTCAGCAGTTGAAAGCGTAGACCAGACACCGCAAAATATATATATTTTTTTACTTTTTAAGCCACACACAATTGCAGTCAAGATTTTTTATTTTGATGAAGTACATTGATCATTGAAAATTACATAGGTGTAATTGAGCATTGAACTCGCGATGCCATCTGCAGAATCCATACCCTGTCCACATTAGCCCAGGGGCTTTTTGAAAAAAACTTTTTGATTTCGTAATCACTTTTTTTAGTAGTCAAGGCTTACCAACGCGCTAATCACTCGGCCAACTCGATCCGCAGCATTGCAAATTTTTTTTTTTTTTAACAACAAGATGTCAGCAACTTTTATATTTTTTTTATTTCAAGCCACTTAATTGCGGCTTAGGATTTTTGTTATAGTGAAGTACATGCATCATGGAGATGACTCAGTTGAGCATCGAATCCGCGAAGCCAGCTTCGGAACCCAATGCACCAACCACTCGGCCAGTTCCATATGCAGCATTGCAAATTTATATTCTTGTGCTTACTACTGTAGCTGAGCTGCGCCACTTTGCGGATAATTGTCTATGACACCCAACCAGCAGCGTTCATGATTGACACTTCAGACAATGTACGTCCAGCAGCCACTGGTCCATATGTTTCCTAAAGATAACTTTACGGCTATCCATTTATAAGCTATTGTAACGCTCTAAGCCAGTGGTCCTCAAAGTTTTGTTCATGTTCCTCCCTTATAAACCCAGTCAGTTAATCACCACAAAGACTGAACATTTATTTTGGGAATAAAATCAAAATATTGGAAAAGGACGTTTTTACAAAACCGGCCGTTTGCGCAGTTGTTAAGTGCACAAGCTATCGGTGCAGGAGGTCTGTGATACGATTTCCGGGCCGGTCAAAGCGGCACAGTTTCGCCACCGCTGCGACGTTTCTTCGGAGCAGCTGTGCAGCCCAGGCGCTAAGCTGCGGAGATGGGACCCACCACTTGTTACACGCTTCGGCGTAATACAACGAGTATTGGCCGAGGGGTTGGTGCGTGGGGCTCCGGAACTGGTTTCGCGGGTTCGGCGCTCAGCTAGGTCATCTTCTATGTTGCATATACTTCACTCATGTAAAAACCCAAGCTGCAATTATGTGGCTTTTACAGAAAAAAAAGATTTGATTTGTGAAGGAACTGCAGAGAACAATTACGTAATGTAATAATATCGGTAGGCTAAGCAAATACTCGCAAGTATAAACGGTGAAGAAGAGATGGGCGAGTGGTAAGAACGTCCGCCTCTGGAGCTGTAGCCCAGGGCTGCGAACTCGATCGATTTTTAACCGAGTTCGAGTTCAAGAGATATTTGCAAGTTCCAGTTCTAAGAATTATATTTTTCCAGTTCGGCAAAAATGAACAAGTTCGAGTTCGCAGCCCTGGACTTTATAGGTCGCAATGGCATAAACAAATAAACGACATGCAACTTTTCGTTTGATAAAATCATAACTTCAATTTACACGGATTGTGACTACTTGAACGACAAACTATATTTCGTAGTGATCTTTTATTTCTTTTCAACAATTTAAATACCTTTCTAATGAACTAGAACAGTTTTATGCGAGTTCAGAAAAAATATTTTTTCGAGTTCAAGTTCAAATTCGAGTTCGGCAAAATGATCGAGTTCAAGTTCGCATTCCTGCTGTAGACTCTGGTTTAATTCCGAGTCGGGTTAAACCAATGACTTCAAAATTGGTATTTACTAGAGATGGTTCGAGCTGACTTTTTTGAGGGGCTGCCTTTTTTTAGGCCCAGACCGCCCGCGGCCCGGAACCTCTAGCCCAGTAACCGTAACTGGCCCGGCAACTCATACTAATAATAAAGCCCAGCCCGCCCAAAGCCCGTTCTTTTTACGAACCTTTAATCAAACTTTAAGGGATTCACAAAGTGTTAGCGGCCCAGTAATAAACAAAGATAGAACCGGGCCGTTAGCGGACCAGTAAAAAGACCGGTTAACGGCTCGTTGGCGGGTCTCTTAGCGGCCCGTGCCATCTCTAGTATTTACAACTTCCCTGCTTGACGCTCAGCATTAAAGGGATAGTATGGAGAACAAGTCGGCAAGTTTACCTGTTGTGCCGTTGGGACGTGCACTTAGCGGGATTCCCCCATCTTGGCGTGGTAGACAGGTGACCGGCAGCATCGCTTTCTCGAGATAGGAAGATAAATATGCAACAAATATAATACAAAAAGAAACGCATAAGCGGCAACCTAAGCACTCTATTAACATTATGACTAATATTAACACAGCTAGCTCATTTACCTCCCAAACCGAAGAAATTTACCACAGGCAGGGTTGGGAATCGATACCCAAAAAAGTAAAGAAACAATCGATATTCGATAGTTCACCAAAAAGTAAAGAAATAATCGATTTCGATGGTAGTTTGAAAAAGTAAAGAATAAAGAATATTGTAATTGATATTCGATATTACACTGAGCATTCAGCGGTGTACGCTAAGCATTTTTTGTGATGTCCTTACATTCAAGCGGTAGCTTACAGACAAACGACGGACATAGTATGTGCGAAGCAACTTTGCTATAAAAAAATTTTTTTTGTTTTTTTTGGCACAAAAAAAATTTATCAGCATGAACAAGGTAATGACAGACCGACGATTATTTTAAATTTACTAAAACGAGATAAAGTAACCTGGAGAAAAAGAATGGAATATGGAATATCGAATTGCGCCGAAAAAAAAGTAAAGACAATGCATATTCGATACTCATTCAAAAAAGTAAAGGCTGCAGTGCATTCGATGAAAAAAATTAATGAATATCGCAATCGAATATCGATTACAACCGATTTTTCCCAACCCTGGGCACAGGTAAAGAAATACTGAATTAGAGAATCATTTCTTGAATTACAGTGGGCTGCAAAGAAAGGTTTTTACTCATTTTCCTCCCTGAAACGCAGTACTTAAGCTAGTAGCATATTTTTCTCCTATTACGAGAAAGCGCTGTAACGAGCTCGCTTAGGAATTGCCAGCCACCTGTCTACCAAACCAAGAGGGGGTAATCTCGCTATGTGCCGGCCTGTTTTCCACACTGTCCCTTTAATCCTGAACGTCAAGCAGGGAAGCTGTGAATAGCAATGTTAAAGTCATTGGTTTGACCCAACTCTGAATTAAATCCGAGTCTACAGCTGCCGAGGTGCACGTTCTTACCACTCGGCCATCTGAGCTGTTGATTCGTTTTGTTTGTAAACAAATTTCCCCCCAGAAATTAAGTTTCTTCCCTAAGCGAGCCACTTGGCTCCGGTTCGAAAAGCACTGCTCAAAGCAGATCGCAGGAATTGCAACCGGCAAATTGGTTCTGGAATTACGCAATAGCTTACAATATCAGACTAGTAGGCCTACGCTTAAGGAGTATTACGCAGCCTTGCCTTGTTCTTAGAGCACTCTCTCCAAAGGTCTTTTTTCCTTGTTTAGCTTACCGCTCTGCGATTTGACAGAGATGAAGATTTTTTACCGTAGAGCGAAACAGCGCTGTTTCTGGCGATTAGCCTTCATCAGCCGCCCTCAGGTAAGAAACATTTAATCTTGTCAGGATCACTCATCCTTTCGCATAAATATTTCTTAAAGAATTTAACCTTTGTGATACACAATCCACTCGTGTGGCTACGTCACCATTCCAGTCAAACTCTTTACGAGGCCAGGGTGAAAAGCAACAACTATAAAAAGCAATGTCCTTCCTGGCCTATCGGACGGGAAGTCATGGAAGTCGTCATGACTTCCCGTCCGGTAGGCCAGGAAGGACATTGCGTTTTATAGATGAAATTTTTTTGTTAATGCTACAAACAGAAAACAAAATCTTTGTAAAATTGTTTGCGACTTCTGAGGATCTTTACTCCAGTCTTCTTTTAGCTTCTTTTCTGCGACCTAACGAAGTGGAAATAGTGGTTGTTGGGAGATTGATATACCGGTACCAGTTGTAACTTGTTGCTTTTTTTCGAGATAGTTTCGGGATTCCGGTACTTCTTTTCACTTTTAAAAATAAACCACTTTGAATGCAAATATTTCTGGTAGGCATGCTTTTTCGAAGTAACCTAGAAGTTGTAACAGAGTTCAGAAGGCTATTCATGGAGAAGAAAAGCTGTTGACTAATTGTTTGTAGAAAAGATAGCCACCGTCTTGCAGGTACTGTTGCTTGAAATTCCCAATATCACCACCGAACAACGTTATTTTATTTTTTTTTCGTCCATACTTCAGTTCTGCAGTATTTAGGCCTACTCTTCATCAAGCTTATGGATTCTGTTTTCCAACAATTTAGGCGTTGGCTGATCTTAAATGACTGTCAGATCATGGTCCGATCGAATACAAACATAATTTTTTGTGACAATGAACTTGTTAAGGCATGCATCGACTGCCGGAAATACACGAAATTAGTGCTGACTGACTGCCAAGTTGCAAATAATTGGGCCATAAAAGCATGGGAGCTATTTATAGGCCAGACAAGGCTATTACGCCTTCAAATCACCGGAAGTCAAGAAACTGTCAAACATCTTCAAGGCCAATATTGTGTGGATAGCAATGGCGGATCCAGAGTTTTTGATTAGAGGAATGAATATAGCCTTATGATTTTATTGCAATGCACAGTTGCACACTGAACATCTCCACTTGTAAGTATGTTTTTCCGCTCAATTTATTTTATCTGTTTTGATGTTGTTTCAAAGCAACCGGCCGTTAGCTCAGTTGCTAAGAGCACGCTATCGGTGCGGGAGGTCTGGGGTTCGATACCCGGGCCGGTCAAATCGCCAACGACTCGCCACCGTTGCGTAGGCGCTAAGCCGCGGAGATGAGCCCCGCAACTTGTTACATGCTTCGGCGTAATACGGCGAGTATGATGAAGATTTGATTTGATGTTGATTGAAGTGCGGTTTGATCCTCCGAGTCATGCTCTAAACCTCAGTCGGTTTAAGCTATACGTAAAAACTTATGTGAGGCTACTTGAAGGCTTTTCACCTTATGATTGTATAACTGTGAAGTATTAACGAAAAAGTGCGTAAATATGATGATCGCTGAACGGCGCTATAGGTACTTGTCTGAGCCTGTAGGTTACAACGTTTTGCTTTGAGATAAAAAAAGTTCTTGTATGAGTACGAACTGACAACTTGAGTATTCGAGGAAACGATGTCAGCGACATGGCCTAGCGGTACCGCGCGCAATTGACAGATCCTACGTGACGGGCTCGATTCGCGGCTGGAGCTGATCGCATTTGACGTATATAACGGTTGGGTGCTGACTCGAAGAGCGCAAGCTCACTTCACAGTCTCCCTCAGTTACTGTAGAATTTTTAGTCAATATAATTTGAAAGTAACCTCAGTTATTATCATTGTGAAGCTTGTAAATTCTTCAAAGTTAATTGTTAAAAACTCTAAAAAATAGATGTACAACCAAAACTTTTTCTCGTCTGCTGAGACGGTCAATTCGACACCAACTTTACTGTTAACTCCATCCCTAATCAATAAAGTAGCAACATCAAGTAAACAATATTTCGAAAAAAAAAAAACTTCTCGCACAGGGACATAATTTTTTATCAAGAGAATTATTGATTTGCGGGAGAGGATAGAAATTATAATCAAAAAGAAATCCATCTATAATCTATATTGACACTTGAAAAGGCAAGTGTGCTTGGTCACTATGAGGTTGTAAGTTCGTAAAAGCATCCAAGAAAAAAGAAAGAGAGGGCTCAACCATACCCCATAAATTTTTGAGTTATGTTTATTCATAAACACTTTAATAGTTCTAGAAGGGCAAACACTGCTAAATAAGCAATTTTTCTAATCTTAGCCCACCCCCAACTCCCCTTAAGAATGTGTTGATCCGTTCCTGAGGTTTTCGTGTATGGATTTTTTTTTTTACTTCATGTCACTCTGAAGCAGCTTCCTACTGCCTGGTGGAATTTGGTACCAAGCTGTTCAAAGCCCCGCCTCCGGTTAATTAAGGCGAGCATTGACCAATAAGCATGTACTTGCGTTCGTAAAACGTCTCTGATTGGTGCCTGGGAGCATTTCAACCCCCTTCAAACACTTGGGCTGCTTTTTGCTTCAAATTACTTTCGCACTTTAGAGTTAACACTGGTTAGATTAAAGAAGTTTTCGCGTTCGCAAATGATCACTTTAAGGGCAAAATACTCACTAAGATTACAAAACTTAATGCACATGAACTCAGCCGAGGGCATTTGAGTGAGTAATTGCTCTATTGTTTCAATTCATGCTGGACATCTTTTCATAGATTAACGTTTTAAAATCGCAGTCACGTTTTGATTTTTATCGTTTTTTGATTTTTTACTAATCACTAAAATGAAAGATTCTGAGAAAAAAGATAAAAATCGAAACGGAATTTTCTTCATGAGATAAATTCACTTTTCAATTTCATGCTTAAAGAGTTTTGGATTTTTTTTTGTTGATTGTAAAAGTCAGATGCCGAATCAGAGCTCAACTTAGGTGCAGTCAGTTTGTTTACCCAACAAAATATTCTTCATCTGCAGATAATTATTTCTGAATACAAACATAGCAAGAAGCGCAGTATACTTTGAAAAGTTATGTAGATAAAATGAACCCTTTCAAAAATAGAAAAAATTCTTGCATACTGTTTAAAAATAGAATCAAAACTGCTATAAAAGTTTTGATCCATACACTGAGTTTAGGCGATGCCTAAGCGATTTTTTGTAGGAAAATATTTATACTTGGTAGGCTTAGCGCTTTATAAAATCCCGCATTCTGATTTTAAACTGCCGCTCAAACACTCGTTTTATTTTTATGAACAGTTTTTACTTCTGTTAGGCCTATATCAAAACGTACCATTTTAAGGTTCGCGAAATTTATAAAATTCGAAGCTTGGCTTGATCTATTTTTTATTTTATATTATTTTATATATTTCTATGGTTTCACTTTTTTTACTGTTTTGTAGATAAATAATAATTACTCCTTTAACTTTGAGATTTGACATTGCAATCTTTTGATGGGGAAGCAGAAATTACTGCGCGATAAAAACCAAACTCAAGTAGATGAAAAAGTTGCGAGGTACAACGTAATATTTTGACTATAATAAAAGTCTCGCCGGCTTTGCTATGCGCAGCCTAGCCAGGCTAGTTACAGTCTGGAATGAGTCTAGCCTGGATTGGCAGTGCATAGAATAGTCTTAATAAAATCCAAAATCAAGTAATAATTCTTTATAGTTCATGACTTTGGATTAGTGATTCGCAACCGCAAGTCCAGCACCGATCCGCATTACATCTTTCCACGAATTATACGAGACATCTTTTTCATCTCTGGCTTTGAGCATAACTAGTTTGTTTTTCAAGTTGACGTCAAAAATAGCAACAAATTTGCCACTAACGTATAGAATTTGTACTACAGTTCCATAAATTGACATTATTGTTAGGACTAGTTGAAGTTTTGTTAAAATTTTGTTTTTAAATGCGTAACCAATGCCGAAATTTGGAATTACGTATGTAACAAATTTAATGATAATCAAGCACCTGTGTGTTATACTAATTGTGACTTTTTGTTGCGGTCCGCAACGGCGCAATTTTGTTTAATTTTTACCAGTCCGCTGATATAAACAGGTTGAAAATCACTGCTTTACGATTTGATGTCAAGCTTGAACAATTACAAGTAGATACTTTTATTAATTTGTATATAGAAATATTTTGGTATTGTTACAATACAGTAGTTTGTTCAACTTAACTTCTCAATTTGTTTCTTGTTTTTGACATTTAAATGCTTTAGTTTTTATTTATTTTTTCTTTCATTACCACACGCAAAGATTAGTAGAAAAACTACCTCTTTTGTTTTTATGTTATTCTTTTTGTTTTTAAGATTTGTCTTCGTTTTATACTATATTTGTTCATACAAAACCAAAGTTTCGTGTAAACAGGCATTCTGGCATGTCGCTTGTTATCGTTATCTAGATCAAATTTTTTTGAAAAGCTAATGCGTCGAAATAATTCTATCTTTTCTAGATCTTTATGTTTTAAATGGATTCTTGTTTTGTGACAAAAGATTTTTTTTTATAATTTGTGTTAATTTTGTTTATTATTCAGAATTTGTTTTGAACTGTTCAAGAAAAAAAAAACAACACTAGCTGTAACAATGGCGAAGCGAGAAATTTGAAAAAAGGGAGGGAGGACACAGAAATTGCAAAAGCCATCAAAAGAGTCTGGCATATTTTGGTGACTTAGCAACATGTGATCTTGTTTACTGAAAGGCGAAGTCAAAAGGGGGGTCCCTGAGCTGCACCCTCATGTTACGTCATCGTTATATATTCACAACATAAGAATGATGACGTCAAAAGTTATAAGTAGAACTTATTTTTTCTAATCGAGTTTGGATTATCCTCACACTTTTAATTTTAGACTTAAGATGGGTTTACTTTTCAAAAGAATCGCTTTGTAGGGAATAAAAATGGGTTCTGATCTGTTTTGTGCTTTTTATTTCGGGTTTTTCTCGGTTGAGCCCTCCAAAATTAACCCCACTCGCAAGGGGGAGTACGGAGAAATTTTTCGAAGAAGCGGGGCATATAAGTAGCTTTTCTACATTGAGACACATGTTTGAGAAGAGTCTGAGCGATAACAGCTGTTTGTGCTGGGAAAGGGAACACCCTCATAGACATCTCCTGCATACGCCACTGCCGCTCACAACCAAGCAACGAGTCGTATGTGAACCTACTTTTTAGAACGTCCATTTCAGCGAATAGATTAGATAAAATGAAGCCTCAGATGTTCTCAGAAAATCTTATTTAAATGGTTTGGTTTAGTTCTTGAATTGTTTCAGAGGTTCTTGAAAAAAAACTTTGTTATTTGCTTTTACACTTTAACTGATTTTCCAAGGAGGCGACATTTTGACTGCCCCAGTATCTTTTGTTTTATATTTCTTGACGTTCTTTTTTTTGTAATTTCAACTGTATTCATTTTCTACGGCCCATACCTTTTTAAGATTTTTGCAAGAAAACAACAAGAAATTATCTGATGAACATTATCAAGCAACGAAAAACGAGTTTCAAAAAATAAAAATTCAAATCTTCATTGCATTCACTGCATCACGCCGAAGCGCGTAACGAGTGGCGGGGTCCATCTCTGAAGATACAGTTCCGAAGAAACGTCGCAGCGGTAGCCAGTCGTTGCGTTCAACTCGACCGACCCGATTCGAACCCCAGGCCTTTTACACCGGTAGCATTGTCTTGACCGCTTAACTAACTGGCCGACTTTTTGCATTTGAGAAAAGAATTGTTTGAAAAACATCGTCGAACTAGGTCAAAAAAATATTTGCCTACATAGCTGATCATGATTTCTAATCCAATTACCGTTTTGGCTAAAAATCAATCCGGTCTTTGAAATACTGTATCCATTAAATTGCTATTTGGAGTTTCTGGTTTGCCGATGAAATTAACTAATTAAAAAGTAATTTGTGGTTCAGGTAAATTAAAGGTTGAAGAAAGAGTGACGTAACAATAGAACAGGACAAAATAAAGTTCAACCACTTGCCTGGTTTTAAGCTGAACTTTTTCGTCGTGATTCTGTAATTGTTTCAGTTTTGATAACACTGAAAAGTAACTGGTGTATTTTTTGAAACGTGATGTTCAAATCAAAGCAAATGTCAACCTTGTCGTCTTGAAAAATGCATGAAGCAAGGCTATCAGGGTTGAATCTAGAACTTCTGTTGGGGAGATTTATTTTTATAATAGGCTCTAAACTAATAACACATTTGCATAGCGCTATATCCAAAAGGAATTTGAGATTGAAAGCGTTTAACAAAACCAAAGCAGTGGCAACAGTAGAATTCAATATAGTGGATAAAAATATGAAGTTTGCAAAGGTAAACACAATATATCGTGCTATGAAAGGTTTAAAAAAAATGGTTACCGGTTTAAAGTATTTATATGTATTGGGCATCTCCAAAGGTGGGCACAATTTCGTTAATTCGTTGATAACGAAGCTAACTTTTTCATTGACGAGTTAATTCGTTAAATTTCTTTTTGAAATTAACGGACTAAATTAACTTCCGTTAGTGCTTGATAACTTCCGTTAAATTTTTGTAAACGCCTATTTCTCTTATTGTTGGTTAAGTTTGACATCGATAAACTAGCGAAATACGACCAATGGGGTCAAAAAGCGAGATGAAAACAACAAAGCATATTGCTTGTGAGCAGAAAAGTTGCTGAAATGGTTACGTAAACATTGATATTAAAAATTTTTGAACTTTTTTCTTAAAAAGAAGGGCCGTTTTAAGTCAAACTTAACGATTTATCGAATTTAATTAACTTCCGTTAATTGGAGCTGAATTGAACGAATTAACATTAACGGAGGTACATAACTGTGTTAACGAAGTAGTGGTTAACGAAGCAAACGTTTTGCATTAACTTGCCCATCTATAAACATCTCAACTCATAGGCCTACTGTTATACTCGTTTTAAAGGCGGCGATTTCCCACCATAAAAGTTATTATGACTCGTAAAATCAATTTTAATGTACAGAACTTAGCTTTGATCCAAGAAAAATGGACATCAAATCTTCATCATAGCCTATAGGATTAGCTGAAAACCTGGGCATTGCCCAACAGAGGAGTGTTTTCCGCCCAAAGTCGGGTGAAGAACAAAAATAATTAAGTGAAAAAAAAGATCATCACCTCCGCAGATGTCAACCTTTTCGCCCAAAGTCAAGTGAAGAGCAGAAAAAAGCCGTGTCCCCAGCGCCCCCCCCCCCCCCCCCCCATAAATACACCCCTGAACACCTGGAAAAAAACCTGGGCATTTGCCCTCCAAAAAGACCTGGTAACGCCACTGTATTACGGCGAAGCATGTGACGAGTGGCGGGGTCCATCTCCGCGGCTTAGCGCCTATACACAAAACAGCTCCGAAGAAACGTCGCAACGATGGCGACCCTGTGTCCAAATTGACTGACCCTGCAATCGAATCACAGACCTCCCGTACCAATAAAAAACAGACACATAAACAGAAAAAAATTTTTTCTGTAGGCCCCCAGAGAATTTTGAAGAGTAAACAATGCGTATTGGGTATACGCTAATTTTATTATCATCTTTTTTCCGCTCAAACCCATTCAATTGATTTTGAGTTCCCAACCTCCATACATGAGTTCGCTATAACGCCTCCGTCGCCTTCTTGCGATAGGAGCTCTTCATTAAAGTTGCAATTTCAAGAGTTTAGTATGTTTCACTCACTTACCAACATTTATATACGCTCCTGAAAAAAAAACTTTTTTTCTTTAAGTGCTCATAGGTTTGTTTTATTTTCACCACTGCATAATTGAGCGTTTTGGGTCAATTTTTGGTAATGTTGTTTGAAAAATCATTGTGCGCTACTATGATACCAGCGTCGTTACAGAACGGGTCGACCAAGAGATGTATGATCACGAAAAGGTGCCAGACCAAAATTTAAGAAATAGAAGTCCTGCACATGGAGTTGTCCGAGAGATGGGCGCATTGTTCTCTGGAGTCGGCTTAGTGGGTTCGATGTTCGGCTAGGTCATCTTCCATGACGCATGTGCTTTGCTTACATAAAAAAACCTAAGCTATGTTTGTGTACGGCTTAAATAAAAAAATCAGTAAAACAAAAGAAGAATCACAAGCTCTGATTTAGGTTATAAATTCTTGTGCTTTTTGAAATTTTGTTATTATGAACCAAAAGTTAAAACGATATTATCGCAAACTATTGGTGTAAATAAACAAAAAAAAAATCGAAAAAAGACGCAAAATGATGCGTAAAAATACATTATTTGTAATGCCATATATCCAACTCTACTTAAGCTTTTGTAATGAGTTTTTGGGCATAGGCACGCTTGGCTACTTTGATCAAGGGATATTACTATTTTTCCGCTTATTTTACCAAGGATAAGTCGGCTTTGAGGCTACGTTGGTGGTCTTGACTTTGCCTGCAAAAATAAACCAATTTTGAAGTTTATGTTGATGACCAATTTCAATTGTTTTTGAGCGGAAATGACGTCACAAGATGACCTTTTTCGGCAATGATTTCTTAGCACGTATCTCATTAACTGATTAGATCACGTGATGCAGTGCGCGAGTTCTGATTGGCAGTTCGTGCGTTCCCGCAGTTAATTAAACGGAGAAGTAATTACGGCACATTAACGATAAACTTGGGCTTATTAAACGGTAAAATACCAACGATTCTGTAGTTAGAGCGATCGGTAAGTTCATTGCCTTCCGTGGCCATATAACGAGCTTCATTATGTAATGCCAGTGGCGACTGAAAAATTCGGCAATTATTTTACTTCTACTGTAACTGGTGGCTGACGCAAGTGACCCTATCCCCTTGACGTAGCCATACATTGGTAAATAAAAAATCAAATCTCTCTACACAAGGTGGTGCCAAAGCGTATAACCAGTGCTGGGGTCCATTTCCGCGACTTTGCGCCCGCGCAACACAAGTCCAGAAAACATCGCAGCTCCGATGGCGAGCCGTTGGCAACACTGCGTCCAATTTGCCCGGCCCGCTAATGAAACCCCTGACCTTCCGCACCGATAGCGACGCGATTCGGTATTTAACAAATGAGCAAACCGGGCGGTCTTACGCCGGTAAAAAGCGTCCATTCCAAACCTTGCGATTATTTATGGCTGATTTTCGAACCGACAAAAGCTCCTACCACTCCCTAGCCGAAAAAAATTTATTCAAAATTTTTGATTTTGCCCACAATTATTTCAGTAAAGCTAAAATTGATTACATTCTGAGTTACTTGCAGTAAACGATTAACCGATGAAACAGTTTTAACTTTTTGTTCTCAAAAATTTTTTGTGCTTAAAATTCAGCATTTTTTTTGTAACATTTTTAACAATATCAAAATGCCTACCTTTACCGTGATTCTTTTTCAAAAGGGATAAATTACGCGGTAAAAAGTAGATTTTATATTTTCTTCTTTGCGAGAAAAAGTAACAAGAAACTGAACTTTTTCAGAAATATTTTCTCGACCTCGGCAGTGAAAGTAAAACCCGTTGTAAGCCAAATTAAAAACTGGTTCTTAAATTACTAATGTCTACCCTGCTAAAATTTCGTACGGTTACCAACTCAGAAATTTGCCGGATTTGTAAAACTCTGTTTACAAAATCGGAAAATCCTTGGTTATTATGACGCATTTTCTATATGGAAAGCCTTCTCCTTTGTAAAATGATACTTTTAGAAGATTAACGCTCGTTAAATTTAGTCTGCTATTGTCGCTGATGGCATTGCGCTTTCTAAAATAAAAATTTCACTTTTTCAATAGAGCACATTTTTTGTACGCATGCATTAAGTTATTTTACTTCTTTACAAAGTGGAATGGGTAAGCAAGGCGGACGGGTTCAGAAATTTTTTGGGGGGTTGAAGGGGATGGGGGCACGCTAAGAATGGTAAATGCTTTTCTACGACGAGAATTGATGCGTATGACTCAAAATTGAGGGGGAATCCCCAGCCCCCTCCCCCACCAACAAATACAGTATATCATTTTATTTTGCTAAATGCTTCTACATATACATATACTTGCTGAAACTGACCCGTTTCATTGGTGATGTGATTGTTTCATCAACAAACACATTTCTTGCATCAAGAGTTAACGGGCATCTTCAAAACAATGACTTCTTTAAAAAGCACAGAAGAATGTTTTTTAAAAATGATCAATTGAGAGTTGAGACTGATTGCTTTTGACTTTACAATTTGAGAGGAAATGTTATACTCAGTCACCTTCTGTAGCTGAATGGTCTCGGGAAGACATTCCACACACCTGTTTCACTCTCCCGTGTGGCCGCCAAAGCCTTGGCTTGAAAATAATCTGAAAAATTGGAACACACACCAAGAAGAAAACTCCTACACACAAAAACACAGACATGGCGACAAAAACGTTACAGTTTCAAATGCTGGGAATTTAGTAACTTTTAGTTACATCACGAAGCAAAATGATTGATAATTAAGGTAAACAAACAAGTATAAGATGATTTTATTTAACTGGAAATCAGTGACACGATTAATACTTTAATAAATAAGATACACTCAAGATCTTATTGTACTTATAAACGCCATTACGTCATGCAAATGAATGGTAGTAGATTTGTAGCGTATGGGAACAAGTAGTTTCTCACCACAAGGAATTTCTCGACGACGATTGCTTATTGTAAGCTTATAAATTATTGTTGATACTTGTTGGGTGACTAACTTATGATTGCATGAACCTATGAGAAATCCATAAGGGGCGACGGATGATCGTCCTATTTCTCATCAAGCCGAAAATGAAAGATCTAATTTTCATTATACTAGTGGTAATACGCCGAAGCGTGTAAAAAGAGGCGGGGTTCATCTCCGTCGCGTTGCGCCTGGGCAACACAGAAACGTTGCAGCGGTGGCGAGCCGCAGGTGAAAGCTTCCGATTGACCAGCACAGGAATCGAACTCAAAATCTTCTGCGCTGATAGCGTGTCCCAACCACCACAGCATCCGATCGGTTTCCTGGAGTCACGAAAGTACAAAGTGCATTGTCCTTCACAACAGCAATTTCAAATGCATTCTAAAGAAATTGTGGACGTACAGAGCCGGTGTTCATTTTTGGTCTACGCCAGTGGGTTGCGCTTTGTGCTGCATGTATATAGTTTGTTAAGACTCACAAGGAATCGCACCCAAGTTTTATGATTGAGCTAACCTTTAAAATACGTCTGTTCTGAATCCTCATGAATGTCTTTGAAACTTGAAAGTTTCTTTAATTTGCCTTTGGCAGGAGTTGATAGCTTGAAATTACTCGCTGTGGTAACTGGTTTGCTGTTACTGAGCTTTAGTGCTAAAAAAACATTGCCGGAAAAAAGCAGCACAAAAATTTTTATTCTACACTCCTTTTGCCGAGTGCGGTCTAGTTTGGTAAATGAAACCCATGATAGCCAAGCGCAAAAAAACCTCTGCAGTTACAGCACCTTTCTTTTCACACATATTAAACAAACAAACAAAATCATGAAGTGAGCGAAGTGTGAGATGTGCAGCTGAACAGAACCTTACGGCAGCGAATAGATTGTTGAAGGGAGGTTATTAGGACTAATCATTGTTTTTTCGTGTTTTGAGATTCAATGTTCAGAGAATCTGCTGTTGGTAGCAGTTTCCGCAGTTAAGTTTATTTTCTGAATGTAGGGAAAATCGTTGGTCTGTCAAAAGATTTGGTGAGTTTTCTTATCAATACTGTACATTTTGTATTTTTTCTCTGTATTTTTTGAAAATGACTGCACGCCAGAGAGCTGGTCAAGAAAGTGCTCAATAACAAAGTTAGAGCTTATTACTTAGTTAGAGCTTAAAAACCCCTGACGAACTTTGCCGGGTGAAACAGGTTGTCGGGTTTTAACTTTCAATACAGTAAAATCAATGTGCTGAAGTGAATACAATCTGTACTTTTTTATGAAGTAGTCACTGACGCGTTGTTTTTGTGAACCTTCCTCCAAACTCCATACAGAACATCACATTTTGTGCACTTGTTTCCAGGCTAAGTCATCCGCAGAGCCGTGGCATCCCTGACGAAACCCTCGAGATAAATTTATCCGAAAACAATTAGAAGGTATTTCATAGCTTGGTATTGTAGTAATTAGGAAGTGCTTTTACACATTGAAATTAAATCAAAATCAAATCTTCATTAGGTAATACTCGAGGCATTACACCGAAGCGTGTAACGAGTGGCGGAGCCTATCTTCGTCACTAAGCGCCTGGGCAACATAGCTCCAAAGATTACAAGCTTACAGCTCAGATGGCCGAGTGGTATAGAGCGTCCGTTTCTTGAGCTGTAGACTCGGGTTTGATTCCGAGTCGGGTCAAACCAATGACTTGAAAATTGGTATTCATAGCTTCCCTGCTTGACGCTCAGCATTAAAGGGACAGTGTGAAGAACAAGCCGGCAAGTTTACTTGTTGCGCCGTTGGAAAAGGCACTTAGCGGGATTCCCCTATCTTGGTGTAGTGGACTGACGGCCGGCAACTCCTAAGCGAGCTCGTATAGCGCTTTGATCGCTTTCTCGTGATAGGAGGATAAATATGCAACTAAACTAAACAACTAAACTAAGAAACAATTTGGCGACGCTGTCTGACTTGACCGACCCGGGAATCGAACCCCAGACCTACCGCACCGATAGCAATGTCTCAACAACTCGTTAAACTAATTTAACAAAATTAGTTTAAAGCGTGATTAAATTGTAAAATATTTGTAAATACAGACAACTGAAGATTCGCAGCTTTTTTTTTTCGAGGCGAAAAACGTGACCAGAAATCTTAAGTAGGATAATTTAGAACTAATTGGAATTTTAAACAAAAACAAAAATAACAAGTTAAATTTACATAATCAGAGACCAGAGAAAGTTGCGTATCAGCTTGACTAGAAAAGAAGCAAGAATTACCATATTTAGTTACGTAATCTCAATCAACTTGTCAAAGAGTGGAGAAATTTACCAGAAATATCATCATGTTTTTCTAGGTTAAAAACCGTGCGATAGGCCTTAGATTTGTACGGTATAGGTGCAATGAGTTAGTAAGTAATGTTTGTTACCAAATTATACTTGTATTATTTTTAGAATCTATTTTTAGGTTTAAATCTAGTTTATAGTAGGCCTACTAAATAATTTCAGAATCAAGATATTGATAAAGACACGCATAGTGTATTTCTGTTTAAGCGTCGTGAGAACAGTAAAGTCAGAAAAAATCGTGTTCTTGTCTGCCATCAACTCGACGAAAAGTTTGTGGAATTGTTTTTGCTGAAATACCCTTAAACTGGCTATAATCTGATAATTAGACATTGTGAAATAGGCTTAGACCTGCATCTTATCGATAACGAACTGTTTTGTCAGCAGCTCTTGTTTTAAACCATTTCGTTCCAAGCTTTTGAGTAACAACACCATCGCTCTCGTGTGCCCAGAGGCAAAATAAAAGTAACTGTTTGCAAAGAAAAAAAGTAACTATGTGCTCGCAAAATTGAAAAATAAATTAAGATTCTCTCATTTAATCGAGGTTCAAATGATTTCAGGGAAGGTAATTGAGGTGAGACTTATTCGCTTAGTTCTGAAAACAAGAAGCTTGATTTTAAAATTGCTGCAATTTAGCACTGCAACATGTTTAAACGGCATATGATAAAAGTTAAATGTCATATTGATAGTATCAAGGGGTGATAAAATGAATAATAAACAAAAGTTATAAAACTTTTAGCAAATATACTGTAGTTTGTCAATGACGCATATTTTTTCTGCTATTAAGTTATAGCATGATGATGATGATGTAACCCAGTGGTTTACAACCTTCAAGGTGAAGCGGAACCCCATTGAAACATTCTAAAGACTCTTGGAACCCTAATGCATTTACTTAGACTTAATTTACTTGAACCCAGCTCTAAATTGTAAACATACGAACCCCTGGAGTGTACTGGCGGAAATCTAGGGTTCCGTGGAAGCTCGAATGAAAACCACTGATGTAATCCATAACAATAGTGGTCGAAAAATGTGAGATGATTATTTAACTAAATACGTGGCCTAGCATGGACTAATGACCTGGCACAATGAGTTCGATTCACGGCTGGAGCCGAACGCATTTGACATATATTTCGCGCGGCTGCTGACTCCAAGAGTGCAAGCTCACTTCGCAATCTCTCCTCCATACAGCATTCAATTTTCTATGTAGTGTTTCTTTATAACCGGTCGGTAAGCTCAGTTGTTACGCCTATCGCTATTGGTGTGGGAGGTCTGGGGTTCGATTACCGGGCCGGTCAAATCGGACACAGTATCGCCAACGGCTCGCCACCGCCGCGATGCTTCTACGGAGCTGTGGTGCCCTGGCACTAAGCCGCGGAGATGGGCCCCGCCACTCGTTACACACTTTGGAGTAATACCGCGAGTATAATGAAGTTTTAATTTTAGTTTTGATTCACTATTTAATTAACTGAACATTACAACATTATGGAGCAGTAAATAGACCTATGCGATATTTTTGTTTAGAATAAGTTAAATTCAAACCAAATATTGTGTTACAAAATGATTAATTGCAAACTTTTTTCGATAAACGCCGAAAAATTATGATTTTGACACTGTCTCATTCTTTACTTGCAGCTTGTAACGTTTTACATTTAAATAAAAACAAATTTAAAACAGTAAAATACAGCACGCTGCTAAATAGGTTGCTGAAGTACTTCTATTTCTAAGTTAAAATCACAGAGTTGGTGGTCTAGCGTAAGAGATTTTCCAGACTTCGCGTTTCTTAATCTGAAGCTTTGCTTGTTTCCCAAAATGTTGTAGATCAGTTTTTCTACTAATGTTAGATAAAATTTATTTTCATATGTAATGTTGTCTTAAGTTCTTTTAAGTGGATGCTTGACTGCCTTCATGATCTCGCGGATTAAAAGCCATGTTTTACTTCACTTACCTCTAGAATCTTAGATTGATCAACCAATTTCATCCGAAAAAAGGCGATATATTGGTGGCCTTTCAAACTTACTTTGCGCCACATCCTTACGTAACATTTTACGGCATTTTTATGAAATCAAAGACATTGCAGCTTGCATTGATACGCGGGCGCGTAGAGATCATGTTTTGAAAGTGCAAGTGCTATTTTTAAATTTCGAAAGTGTAAAAAGTAGCGTCGCGTGTAATGTGCAAGTTGATTGCGGTTTAAATTTCTCTGTAGGAGGCTTCAAGTTAGCTGGTAATCACTTTAGAAGACAGGTGAAGTATTGGAAACATTCTTTTAACAAAATTAGAACCAGAAAGCTTTTACTCACTGTGAGGAAATTAAAATGAACAATTGTAATAACTTAACGACTAATTACCGTTATAGCATTAACCGTAGATTTGTAATGAAATTGGCGACACTTGGACAAGTTGAGGATACCTATAATTGGTTTTAATAGAGGTTCTCATCATCAACTTTCAATTTCCAATCATCAAGACTTGTTTACATTAAAGTGGTGGTCAGTCTCCTTGTTTAAAGGGGGGACGTTCATAATTAGAAGCTATGCGCAAAAGTTAAATAGTCCTGTAACCTTGCCCACAAGTTTAAGTATAAAATGACACGCTTGCAGGTGAAGCAGTAGATCAGAGGGTATATAGTAAGACAATTTAGAATTTTAGTCTTGACAGGAATTTTCGTAGGCCAGGCCTACTTACAACCAATAACGTAACTTATGCATCTAAATATTGCTAAAAAATTTACAACTGAAAAATTTCATATAGGCCTAGTCAATATTAAACATATTTTACGTCGATTGGCGTAAAGTTGTGATGACAAATTGGAAATTAGTTGCTTGCATGGGTGCGGCCAAGTTTGTTTCAGAAATTCTTTTCGAAGACCCTCTTCAGTATGATCAAAAAATTAAATTTTAAGTGGTGTTGTCGTAAGTAAACAAGTAAATATGTTACTTAAAAATATTGTTTATGTTACTAAAAATATTGTTTATGTTACTAAACAATATTTTATGAAAACCTGTTAGGTAAATATGAGCTAATTCAAAATTCAAGAAGTATTAACATTTTTTGTCATCGTATTGACCATATTTTGAATTGCAAACTTCATAATATTGAAACTGTTTTAGAAGGCGGAGAATTCGCTGACTAAAATCTGGTAACGAAACAGAACCTCATGAACGATAATAGTGCATTAGTTGAAGTTGGGTCCTACTCTAAACACCGCAAAGGACTGAAACACCGCAAAGGACAACAAAGGGCCTCAAATTGATGAACTAAACACCGCAAAGTACGACAAAGGACCCTAAAACCCTAATCCTAGCCCTAACCTAACACTAACCCTTACCCTAATTAAAAATTCTTTGTCGTTCTATGTTATGGTAGATTTCCAGTTCTTTGTTGTTCTTTGCGGTGTTTAGTAGATCAATTTAAGGTTCTTTGTCGTTCGTTGCGGTGTTTGGTACATCAATTGAAGGTCCTTTGTCGTCCTTTGCGGTGTTTAGTAGGACCGGTTGAAGTGGTCGTGTTGATGCAGAACTATGTGAGAAATGACAATATTGTGAAGTCTTTGCCATTGCTTGCACTGATATTTACAGTAGTGATTCGTCTTGGTGCTAAAATATCTTTCGATCGAGTCGGAAGGCGTTTTCCTTTTAATAAGTACAGTTTTGAAACGCATTTTAAAGATTAGAGATCAGTTTTTTGCTATAGCTATTGTCGATCTTGTAACTTGATTCAAGCTCGCGATTGATTTGACAATTGTAGCGTTTTTCCATCTGTTTGCCATCTTGACCTAACCGTCAATCGCTAAATAATCATCGTATACTACGTGTCACCATCTTCATAAGAATGTTATAATTTGTTAGACTTTTGATAGTTTAATTGTCAGTGTAAATGATTGGCAGCCAAGGAAAAATGTCAATGTTTTTTTACCATTCAACAGGTCAACGTTTGTACTAATTAATAACAACATTATCTTGATCTAATAGCACGGTGGCAATAATATGGAAATTGCCGGCCATCAAGGTCGGGTGATCAGTCCGGTCGATTTTTTTCAATCAACTCTTTCTCAATCAGGACCTCAACAGGCAAACCATCGTCAACTGACTCAGCAAAGGTCGTTACCTACTTTTGGATACCATTACAACGATCACCATTCGCAAGCACAACTTCAGTATCTGCTTGGTACAAATTCCCAAGATCAACCGCAGCATCAAAATCAAATCTCCTCCCACTTGTTTGAACAAAATTCATTGATATCTCAAGCGCCTCATCCACTGAGCAAAGACTCCACGCCTGTTAGACCATCCAGTAGTGAATCTGCTCTTTGTGACCCCCACATGCCCCAGACCTTAAAGCCCCAATTGCATCTTTCCTTGAAGGAACCAAACATTTTGGGAATTGACGTTCGAAACGAAAACGGAAACAACAATAACGGTCTGAAAGATGGCTTGTCAAGTAGCGATGGGAATTGCACAAATCTATCCGACTGCAGCACTACAGAACCGTCATCACTAGAGCACAATTTGGGGAGCGTTTTAGATGGCCCTGAGACACCTTCCAGTGCTGACGATGAAGGCAGTGACGGAATGAATTGTTCCGTAAAAAAGGATGATTCTGCGAATGCTCTTGGTCACAGGAGACCGGAAAAACCTCCCTTCTCTTACATAGCTTTGATTGTAATGGCAATTCAAAGTTCCCCGGCGAAAAAATTAACTTTGAGCGAGATATACAACTTTTTACAGACGCGGTTTGAATTTTTTCGCGGGTCTTACCAGGGTTGGAAAAACTCTGTCAGACACAATCTTTCATTAAACGAATGTTTTATAAAACTTCCAAAGGGTTTGGGAAGACCGGGAAAAGGTCATTACTGGACCATTGACCCTGCTAGTGAATTTATGTTTGAAGAGGGTTCGTTTCGCCGAAGACCCAGAGGGTTCAGACGAAAATGTCAGGCACTTAAACCTTATGGCATGTATGGTCCTTCGAATGGTTTCATGTCTCCACATAATTATCCTGGTCCTCATGATGTCTTTGGATCTGGTAGCATTCCCCATGGGCCAATGCATCCCTCACCCCACCCTGGAGCCAATTTGATGGGATTTGATCACATGAATGCTCACTTGTTTAACTCCGTTTCTGCCAAAGGAATCGTAAGTCCTCAAGCCAGTCCTCCTCTTATGACATCAAGAGATTCCAACCATTCGCATTCTCCTCCTAATGTAGGACTATTTCAGTCAAATATGTTATCTGATGCACAAGCTCTCAATACAGGATCGCAAGCATCACCAGATGGACTTTCAGCTGGTCATCATTACTCACCGACAGCTTCCGTGTTCGGTTGGTCCGGTCCAGCAGCGCAATCCCAACATTCCTTAATGCGTTCCGGAGCAGGAGGTCAAGTTGGTATTTTGGAATCCCAAATGAGTTCCACTATGAACGACAATTTCATGTCTGGACAAAAATTCGACTATCAACCGTTTTACGCTTCCACCAAAGATAACTTTGCTTATGAAGGTAAGATTCATCATACGCTAGATTTATCGAACCATAATAAGCGTAGTGGTGAAGAAAGTCGCTACCAACGCGAGAGATCTGTGGTTCGATTCCCCGACCGGTCAAATCAGGCGCTGTCGCTAACGTCCCGCCACCGCTGCGACATTTCTATGTTGCCCACTCGTTGCACGTTTCCGCGTTACGGCGTTAGGTGCCCCCGCCACTCGTTGCACGTTTCCGCGTTACACCGCAAGTATGATGAAGATTTGTTTTTTGTTTTCTTTTTTTAACTGCATTATCTCTCTAAGTTATGATTCTGATGGATCACAATTGAAAGCGAACCATACAGAGTGGACGTTACAAGGTTATAACACAAATAGTAGCACAACACATTGTAATTAGCACAAAATAAAAAACTATAGGTGTAATAAAATTTGTAAAGAATATATACTGTACTTCATAAAATCGCTTAAAATTTTTTTCGATGAGTTTCATCCCTTTTACTAGTTTCTAACCGCTGCGGCGGCGAAATTCATAAATAAATGAACAAATATCCAAATAATAGAGTAAAAGGTTGCACCATAGTAAATATTTATATCGAAACATATTATTAAAAATGTATTTACGCATATTTTCGCGATCTATGTCCCAAATTTATCTTTTTGGGATAACGTTTGTTTTATACAAAAAAATGAAATCTCTGTTTTAGCATTGAGGGTCGAAACAGTAAACGGTAAAAATGTAATCAGGTTTGAATTTCGATAATTGTTTGTTTGGGTGAGTCACAAAGGATATGATAATCTTGTCAGGAATTTTTTAAAAACACCGCCAAAATGCGATTCAATTTCGTTATTCAATGTTTGATTAAAACGAATCTTTACCTTAAGGATTAATGACCACGTGAACATGTTCATCAATATATGACACATCGGTTGTATAATTCACCGTCACTCAAAATGAATATCTTTGGATAAGGCGGTAGGCTTTGGCTTAATAGTAACGATATTGCTATCGGTGAGGGAGGTCTATGATTCGATTTCAGAACCGGTCAAATTGGTAACAGTGTCATTAGCGGCTCGCCACCGTTGTATTTCCTAAACGCTTAGATGGGATCCGTAACTCGTTACAACCTTTGAAGTAATACCACGAGTATAATGACCATTTCTTTTTTACATTTCAGCAACACTGGGTGCAAGAGGCAAAGATCTAATATTTAATAAGACCATTCGACCTTCATTTATGTATAAATTGTTCTTTTTAATCATGATAATGCGTACCACTAGATTAAACGAGTTTTTTATCAAAAATATTTTGGCACTTGCTGCTAAAATAACGATCGTTTTATATGAAATATTATGAGTAAACTTTATCAGTTATTCTATATATGGCTTTCTAAGTTTAAATAGCAGGATATTCTGCGCTTAGTTAAACTGACATATCTTCTACCACAGGTTTCTTCCAAGAATTTTTAAGATAACTTTTGATAAGTTTAAATAATGATCTTTTAATGCAAAATTTGGTAAAAAAGAAATAATATTGACAACTCTGATGCTTGTAGATTAGAAAATAATATCAGGTTTTTATCTTCAAACAAATTTGAAATTTTAATCCAACTACATTGCGCTGCGACGTATCTTCAGAGCTGTGTTGCACAGGCGCTAAACTGCGTAGATGAACCCCGCTACTTGTTACTCGCTTCTGCGTAATACCGCAAGTATATTGAAGATTTGATTTTTTTTACATTAATGTGCATTGCTATACAAATACTAATTTTTGCAGACATAAGTTAATGGTTTTGCTGATTTTGTCATGGCAGTTACGCTCAGATTTTTTTTTTGGTTCAAAGATGCGTTTTTTTGAATTAAGAAAAGTTGTGAGTATTGTTAACGTTTATGTATTTGCAAAATGTGCTCTATGCGCATAACCAGTTCTTCCTTTTTACGTATTGCACTGACTAAATCAAAGAGTAAGAACATCAAATCAAAGTCAACTTTTTGTGCTCACCGCAGGCTTATCACGCCGAAGTGCGTAACAAGTGGCTGGTTCATTTACGCAGCTTAGCGTCTGAGCAACACATCTCTGAAAAAAACTCGCAGCGGTGGCGAGACGTTGGCGACGCCTTGTTCAATTTGACTGGCCCGGGAATCGAACCCCAAATCTCCCGCACCGATAGTGACGTGCTTAACAAGGTAATTATAACAAATGAGCTAACCGGTCAGTTAAGAATGCGATACGATGCAAAATAATTTTATTTTTGTTACTGCAACTCCACTTGTTTCAAGTTCTGTGTTTGTAAATTTTGTCTTGGTAAAATCACACTCGCCTGCATTTTCATCAAGATTAACTTTTAGTTGCTCGTAAATCATTGTGACAAGAGTCTATTTTTTCTCGTTATCTTATTGTTTTCACTTTCAACAGAATGAATGTATGATGGCAGATAGTATAATAAATTTATGTGCTCTGAGGCCACAGGCTTATAGGATGCAATGTTTGTTATTATTCGAGCTGGCAGAGCTGCAAAAATTGGAAATTGGCTTTTTAAAAATTGTAACACTTTAAATTAGAAAAGCAATAAAAAACTGAAATCCTTTTAATAATTAAACAATACCTGACAATGTCCGTAAAAGCTACTTAAGTTCTAACTTGCTCTCTGCCTGAAAGTGTAATGGCTGCTGACCTCAAAAAATGCGCCGCACAAAAGGCAAATTATTGTCATATAAAAGAGATAGATAAATCAAAAATTCTTCATAATACTCACGTTATTTCGCCGAAGCGTGCAACGAGTGGCGGGATCCATCTCCGCGGCTTAGCGCCTGGGCAACACATCTCCAAAGAAACGTCGTAGCGGTAGCGAACCATTGGCGACACTGTGCCGATTTGACCGGAGCGGGAATCGAACCTTGTACCTCCCGCACCGGTAGCGTGTACTTAGTGACAGAGCTAACCAAATTTTGACACAATATTATGCTTTGGTGACGCATGATAAAAGTGCGATAGATCAACTTAATGCAAAATTTCTTTTTTAATGTTTCTCGGGCAAGGCAGTGCAAAAACTTATAGAAGAAATGGCTCGTAATGCGTTCTCAACATTTATTTTTAAATATTTTTATCCATATATTGAACTTGGGCGCTTGAGAAACATTAAAACTATGGGGTCTCACTCGTTTTTATGACTGGGTTGATTCTATAGAATGTGCTTAATTTGCGGAAATAATCAATCTTCTCCGTTAATTTAAATGTCGTCACAATGGCGCTCGCACCGGCTGTCTCGTGATTAAATTGTCGTAATAAACAATACACAGGAAAAACTTGTCAGAATGGCACGAAAGTTTAACCTGTGGCCGCAGTTTCAAAAACACTGCCAGAATATTCTATACTTTTTTGAAATAGATACGAATCACTTTGAATAATCTACTGTACTGATGAAATTTTTACTTTTTTGGTGTTTGCCGTCAGACTTCGATTATTTGGTGGTATAATAAGATTCTGTAAAGCGTTTTCATTTAAGAACCAGCAATGTAATTTACAAAATTTGATATACTCGTAATTTATCAAAATGTCGTTATCACGTCACTGATTGGCGTAATTACGTTGAATTAGCCTTTACTGAAGAAATAAAAGTTGAGATGGGGCATACATTGCTGCTGCTCAACTCAAATTGCGATCGTACAGTTTTTATTTCTCGTTTTATGTTGATGACCTGTCAGCACAATTGGTAAAAGACGTTGCCATCTGAGCGGGAGGTCTGGGGTTCGATTTCCGGGCCGGTCAAGTTGGACACTGGTGTCGCCAACGACTCGCCACCGCTGCGACGTTTCTGTGTTGCCCCAAGTACTAAGCCGCGGAGAGGGTTCCCGCCGCTCGTTGAACGCTTCGGCGTAATACCGTGAAAATAATGAAGATTCGATTTTTTTATTGGATGTTGATGCTGTAAGAGGCAATGAAAGCTGATGTAAACATTCCAATATTTCAACATTGGTGTTGTAATTTCCTCATTGACTAGTAAGCAACAAAGAGTTGAAGTTGAGACATCTTCACGTTGAGTATATTGTTGTGTTTGTTCTCAAACTTTTCACACGGCGTTGGAGTCAAAGTAGATCGTAAATCTTCAAAATTATAAAAACACTAATGCAATCAAACTTTTCTGATTAAGCTTAAATTAGCCGAAGATCTTTAGTCTATAGCAGGGGTGGGCAATTATTTCACACGAAGGGCCAGATTTGGAAAAACTGTTGAAGCGGCGGGCCGCACGCTGATCGGAAAACAAGGTGAAGATCTTTTTTTTTGGAGATCACGGTCCACGTACGAATGTGATCCTCAAAATAAAAGGTTTTCATCTCGTTTTTTATTCCAATTTTGCACCGTTGAGGCTTATTTTGTTCAAAATCACTGCCATCCATGATCTCTAAAGGAAAAAAAGGTCTTCCGCTCAATTCACGGTGGGAGTTTAAGTTTGTGTAAGTGCCGGCGGGCCAGAATAAAAGGACCGGCGGGCCGGACTTGGCCCGCGGGCCGTAGTTTGCCCATGTCTGGTCTATAGGGTTAATTTCAGTAGTGCATTTAGGGGGAGCATTGTGGCATGCCCTCTTTTTGACTTTGAGTTTCACTAATCAAGAGCCAATGTTGATAAGTGACTGAAATATGCCAGACTCTTATGATGGCTTTTGTAGTATTATGCCCTCCCCCCCCTTAAAATTTCTCGTTACGCCACTGGTTAGTTTATAGATGTTCATAACAAAAACTTTGTAAATAATGGTAACTCATAAGCTTGATCGGACCTGCGCGCGTGCGAGGCTGCTCGCATGTAACCTAGCGTGTTCTGTCTTGGTTTGGGATTGTTACGTTAAGTTTTACAGAGTCTGGTTGGATGAAGTTAAAAAACGCATTTATGCTTGATTTTCATTCTTTGCACTAACTTTATGTTGGCTGCAGATGTTGTAAATTTTAATACTGAGCTGTTACTGTAAAGTAATTGATTACGTCACTAGTTTGATGACATCATCGCTCTTTGTCAGTAGTTACTAGAGTTTTAATGACTGTAAAATTTTTTGTCTCTCATTAATAGTTTAATTGTATTCATGTACAGATTAACTCAATTACTAGTGGTATTATTCACTATTATTTTACAGCTTTCACGTTAAGATTGATATTAAGTTGTTGCTAAGTATGAAACTACAAGATTGTGGTCTTAATTTGCCTGACACTGTTTTGCGACGTTAGAAACGTGGGTATAATTATTCACAATCGAATTGTTGATCACTCACGATTTTTCAATATAATCCACTTTCAACACTTGGGATAACTAAACTGCGTTTGGTTAAAAGCTATGGGGTATTTAAGGAGAGGGGAGCGTTGTGCCATGTCTTCCCCATTTGACTTTGCCTTTTAGTAAAAAAATGTCGTAGTTTATGCTCCCCCAGATCCCCCCCTTTTAAAATTTCTCACTACGCCCCTGGTACTAAATATTGCTAGGTAAACTAGAAACTGTATTCAATAAATGATTTTTGATTAGCATAGACAATTCTAAAAAATGAGAAATGTCTTCGTGATCAGCTTATCCATTCTTTAAGTTAAAAATCGTATAGTACCGTAAAATTTTCAGTTTTTCTGAAGTGATTTTATTGGTCGAAAGTTTTTTAAAAAATCTCAATTGATGTGTTTGTTGGCATTTTTTGACAGTATGCTGGAATCTGGGTTTGAACAAATTTTATTGTTTGTTTAGTTGTATAAGGTTAACATATTTCTCTGAGATATGATGCTTTGCTTCAATACACAAAATGGTTTCTTTTGATTTAATCGCAAATTTATCAGCAAAATTTTTGGTAATGCATTTTACTCTCGCGTTTGATTTGCGCTAGCGGAGTAGTACAGGGATCTGCCTCTTAGATTTCTATATTGGGATTAATTTACGGCTTAATTGATTTGACTTCGTTTACCAACTGGAAATGTTATCGTAAACATCCAAATTCCGATTTGAGTTTGAGAGCTAGACAAATAATAAAGTCGTTTCAAGTGTTAAACGAGCTATTTTACTGTACTACGAAAAGCTAAACTGTTTACATAGTAACTATATTCATCTCCGACAATGACAGGTTTTTATATTTCTCCTGTTCAAATCGGGGTCACCAATGTTAGCCTCATAGGATAATAATTGACTTTAGAGGAATTGGGTTTGTTATCATACCTTTAGCTGGATTAGTAGGTCAATAAAATGCCACATAACGGTTTATGTGTCGTAAGAAGAAAATGCTTTCTCTATCTGTATTGGATAAATCCAATCTTGTTTATTTACTTTCTCAGCTTTAAGATTAGATTGGGTAGCGCTTATGTATTCTATATGTATAGATGATATATGCAGGCAAGAATTTTCTCTCGGGCACAGCCGCATAAAATATTGTAGCCCTAGTTTTGTGCCGTAAATGTTGACAAGACTGTTGTGACCACGACAAGTTGGTAATTTTTGATAGCACAGACATGATGGTTAATAGTTTGTGATGAAAGTGGATTTTTACTGCGATATTGATTACACGGTCTACTAGTATAATCACACCCAAAGCACCCATAAATGAAAAAAACTATAGTGTCACAAAAGTTAAAAATTGTGATTTTTCGAATTTCAATCCAAATTTTTACAAAATTTCATTTATTAGCAATTAGTCCTGTTTCAATTTGGTTTGACGATCCTGGCAAGGTCGAAAACTTTTAACAAAATTATTTCATTCGTGCCGTCAGTTTGTTTACTAAACTGTTAAAAAACTCTTTCTTGGCTTGAGCTTTTGACGAAGATTTTTCTTCCTTTGACTACTGCTGTAATGTCATATCGCCGCCGGCGTTCAATTTTCGTCGCTTCAGTCTTCCCGAACGCGGAAACAAGAATGAGTTATACCTGACAAAAGACTTGTTTTAGAAACAGACAACAATATTACGACAAAGCGTGGCAACTACGCCGATTATATTCAAAATGATCAATCGGTGAATAATTTTAATGAGTGAACCAGGGGCGGATTTCTATTCAGGGAGGGGGATTTGCTTGAACGATTTCATTGCATGTGATAATGCATGCATTGGACATTGTGGACATCTCAACTCGTATTGTTACAGACATTTTTGGGAGGGAAGCGATAGATGCCATGCATCGGCCCCTAGAGCGAGCCCCAAAGTCGGTAAACGCAAAGCAATATTTTTTCTTGGGTTTGCTTGAGCTTGCTTTTGCATTTGAGCGACACGAAAAAGTTTAAGAATGTTTTTATTAGAAGTAAAATTGATCCAAATGAAAATTTTAAGGTAAAATTTCAGCATTTTTAAGGCGTTTGAAGCCTAACTCATCTTGCAAAAATTTAAACGAGTTTTTGGACTCCAGTTTTTATGGTTGTCAAAATCACTTTTTTATTGCCTAATCACCTTTTGAATTTTAAAGTTGGCCGCGATAAAAATGGTATAAAATGAAAATGATAATGTCTTAACGATAAAATCAGTTTTTTCTCAGGGTGAAACTGCGGCAACGTAAATTGACATAGGCTAAGCAATCGAAAGTTTTTTGCTAAAACTGAAGCAGACATAGATTGTAAGATATCTGAATTTTTTTTGTGTTAAGGAATATAGAAATTTTTTAAATTATTAAAGAGTATTGTCAGGTCAACATAAGAGCTACTTGCAAAGTTGAAATGAGTGCATAAGCTTTATACTCTCAATTCTGGTTCCAGGTATGGCGACGCTTGATATTGAAATAGTGAGCTGCGCTTACCTAAAATTGACTTCAAGCAAATTTCATTGTTTGGAAAGCGAACAGAAAACAAAATGGCGAAATTTTGACGCGCCCACCGAATGGTTTTGACATGATGACGTAATAGTCCGGCTGTATTATAATTGACGTTATTTTTCAGTCAAAGCTTAGATATAGCTAGGGCAGCTGCTAGTCAAACGATTTAGTTTAATTTAACATCGGCAATTTCCTTCATAACAATCGTTTTTTTGTTTTTTTTTTTGGAAAATTGGTAAGGATGGTTGAAGCAGAGGGTTGATATGGAAGCGTTGTTGTCATTTGTAAGTTTACTGAGGCAAATGTTTCGTTGCGTTAAGTTTAACATCCTCGATTTCTTACCTAAAAACTACATTTTCTTTTTCGTTTTTGTATCTCTGTTCACATTATTCGCCAATGACGCAAATCAACTCTTCATCGTGCTCGTGGCCGAAGCGTGTAACAATTGGTGAGGCTCATCTCAGCAGCTTAGCGCCTGGGCAACACAGAAACGTCGCAGCGGTGGCGAGCCGTCGGCGACACTGTGTCCGATTTGACCTGCCCGAGAATCGATCCCCAGACCTACCGCACCGTAGCCATGTCTTAACAACTGAGACTGCCGATAGGAGGTTTGAACACAGCATTTTTTAAAAAAGTTTTGTAGTGCTTTCAAAAAGCAAATTTTCATTCTAGGTGAAATCGGCAATCACTGATAGTAAAGATTGGCGCGTTTTTTATTGACACATTGTGATATGGTGCAGCTTTGCCGGTTCCCGAGTTATATAATTAATCATGAGTTATATAATTAATCATATGCTTTCAAGTTGCCACTGAATTAAAAAATCGAGTTAAGAATTAGTCGAACAAGATTTTGATTGCGTACAAGTCACAGTTTAACATCAATCTTCAAACAAAATCCAACTTTTTCTTATTATTTTTGCTGTAAGATACTTGTTAACTTTAATGCTACGGCTAAGCCAGCTATAGAATCTTATCACGCCAGGTGCGAAGGTCTGAGTCAGACCGTAGTTGTTACCACAATAGCTTACAAATGATTAAGTCCAAAGTTATAAGCATTAATTAAAGTCAACCAATCAACTTATCATTTGAATACAAACTTGTTTAGCCACTGCTAATACCTTTTTACCAGACGATCTCTAATTTTCCACGAACGAGGTCACGTATTTTCAGCACAGCTTCTTTCACGAGAGGCCGAAATAAGACAAAAAATCTCGTTCTGAAAACTAGTAAAAAGGTCTAATCATGTTTTTTTGTGTGTTTCAGCTTCGACCTTAAAATTTAAAACGGAATGCTCATTGGATCCTTATTCGACTAGAAATATGGACCGAAAACCACCCTACCCGGCTGCAATACCGTCAGCGCTAACTTCTGCTTATCCTACCGGTTACTATGACACGAAACCATGTGCCATGTAAAAAGTAAAGATTGGAACCTACATTGTTGAGAACGACAAATCCAATTCGTATTAAATGGGTCTCATTTTCAACGATTTTTTGTTCTAAATCGGAAGTTTATAAAGAATAGCGATTTGCTTCGTTGGAAATGTAGGGATCGTGGGAAAAATGAGAAAAAGTGACTCTCCCTACGACAGACATTGCTGCGCCAACGTTTTTTAAACACCATGAAATATTTAAAGCTTTATTTTATTGGTGGTTGTAGTGGACAATTGCACCATGCACATAGCTGTTTTTTTACTGTTTTTACTTGAGGATTTTTTCTTTTTCTGAACAGTATTGGGAAAAGTGTCGGGGTTTTACGCCAATTTAATTTTTCAAATTATCTTTGACTGATCTATTTTTAGATTATATACAAAACTGCATATTTTCCAATCAAAGTGATTCGATTAAACCAATATGTTTTATACTAAAACAGATAAGAGCATTTCAATGAAATTATCCGCAACTGATAATATTAAAGTGCCACTATTGTCTACTTAAATAACTCAACGTCTTGCATAATCAAAAGGTCAGTTGAATATTCTATCTTCAGCGGGTTGGGGTAACGACCCGGGGCAAGCTTCCTTAAAAAAATTAAAAATGACAAAGTGTAAATTTAAGCAACGAAGTAGGGGATCTGCTGTAGTTAGCAGAATCTACAATATTGGTTCTTGCAGAAATAACTTAGGCGAAAGCATGAGGGGAAAGTCTCCCTTAAACTTTTCCAATGCACATGAATGCATTTGTATTTCGTTACTTCTATAAACCCGCAAAACTAGCGGATGGGCGTTTTTTTTATTTTAAGCTCCCCTACAAAGATTCAAGATCTGCCCAAAGAAAGTAATACTTTTTACACACATTTTTACTGCCATTCAAGTCAAAAAACTACACCAAAAACGCAACGAGATGCTGTGGAGGAAGTGCGTAAATAAGAAACTGTTGACAGAGTTTTAAAATGAGAGCACATTTTTGCGTACTTTACTCCAGAGATAACCTTCTTGCTTCCGCTTCTTGTCATTTTTTGCTTTGTCATCGTTGAATTTAAACAAATAAATTCGGCAATGACAAGCATAAAGCTTCATATTAATATTATAAAGTCTAGCAATTGAAGGAAACTATTACGATTATTTTAGAGATTGAAATGGCACAGCAAAAACTTTGAACGATTTTGCGATATTTTAGCGTATTGTACGTGAAAGTTGCTTGTAAATTTAGATTTGCTGAGCATGGACGCCACGACCTCGGTCGACCAGACGTTTACCGTAAAAAATGCAACTGTGCGAATTTTCGGGTCATTTTTATAACTGCTTCACTTAATACAAGCGTCTGCAACTTTGTACCTTAGATATGGACTGTTAAAATATAGCCTTCAAAGCTACATTTTATTCTCACAGGGGGCTGAATTATTAGCAAAACCGAGTGGTTTTCAATTGGGGTTCCGCCAGTACAATCCAGGGATTAAGCAAGTTTGCAATTTAGACGTGGGTTCAAGTAAGTGATAAGTTAAATTAATACACAGGGGTTTCTCTTGTCTCCGGAATGTTTCATTGGGGTTTCGCTCCATCAGAAAGCTTGGAAACCATTGGCATAACCATTCAAAAAATAAACAACGTTTTATTGGCTATATACAAGCTCCGTTTTTTTTCTTTGCTTTGAATTCAATTTTGCGCAAAATGCCACATGACTGTTTCGTAAAAAAACAAGCTAAATTGACATGGCTTACAGTCACCTACAACATTCAAACCGAAGTTTCACTACCTTATATGTCATTTGCAACCAAAAATTACTTCTGCGTTCGCGTTTGCAGTTTGGTCGGTCTGACCCTGTCTTAACTGGAATGCAATGAGGTCTGTGTCTAATTTCTACCCTAGAACACCAAATTTTTGATGCGATTCAAGTGAAATTTGTGTTGCTAAAATGTATTGCAATTTACAGTAGCTCAATTACCAGAATATTACTATTTTTATTACTTTATTTATTTAATTTTTAGTTGTTTTTATTTCATTTGTGACCAATGTGATCATACACAAATGAAATGACCGTTAAATAATTGAATAAACTTATGGTTATTTAACTTGCATGGCTTTGTTTTCTACTCTTATCTTATGTGCGTAATTAATTTTGTGTTTTGTGTTCTTAGTATGATGAGAATTGCAATCGTTTGATGATGTCGCAATGTTGTTTGATAATATATTTCTCAATAAACAACAATTTGCAAAATGCTGATCTTTGAATATGTACATCATAGTGAAGTTTTTATTTCACCTAGAAATAAAAGAGTTACTTTGTCCACATGTCAATTTTAGCGGACTAAAAGACCATGGACTTTCTGCATCATGATTAAATTTTTGATGCTACCAAAAATTGGGCTTGTGAACAGCTTGAATGTAAGCCAGTAACTTTATTAGACGATGCGTTCGATGGATTTAGCAGCCTTAAAAAGTTCTAAGTTTAGATTTAGCAGTCTTAACCACTGTAAGTTTAGTGAAAGTTCGTCAGTGAAGTCTGCGATGAGTGCAAGATTATTCAAATCTTTCTATGAATTTAGTCTCTTCAGCTGTGCAACAAACTTTTGACAAGAGTCACTCTTCCACCCTCAACTATTGCTTCAATCTAAAACTGTTTCTTCAAATGGAAAACTGCCGGATAATTAATCCATCTGACCACTATTCTGCCAAACCAATACTTGTTGTTGTAGGTATAGACGCGTTTCGAGCTTATTGGCTCTCATCAGTATACCATAATAACCAACACGACACTAGCCATGAATGGTTAGCCTAGCAACAGCACAACTATTTATCGGACTCAATTTTGCAATGTGATTCAAATCTTGCAATGAACTCAACTCGGTGTTATTCATCTTCTCACAAAATTACAGAAGTAGTGTTTTTTGAAGCACACATTTGGATGCCCGTTGTAATCCACAGCGCCACTCAGCGGCGACACAAAGTTTTCAATGTCGATAGAGCAAAGCAATGAATTACTCGAAAGCAAATCAAACCTACTCGCATCGTGATCAAACCTAATAGCCGGTTAGCTTGGTTGTGAGTACATCTTTATTGATGCGGGAGGTCTGGGGTTCACTCACGCGCCTCGTGTGACCAGGACTTTACCAGTGGTTAACTTGATGCATTCGACCCTTAAGGCCTGGTCACACGAAGCGCGCTGCTCGCGCGAGTAGTCACTCGAAAAAGTGGTCACTCGGGGCGAGTTAATTTCACGAGTTTTAAGCTGAGGCGCCTGAGAATGCACACGAAGTTGGCCTTGTGATTAGCACATTGGGTTCTGGTGCTGGCTTTGCTGATTCTACGCTAGATTAGGTTATCTTCTACGATGCACGTGCTTTACTAAAGCAAAGCCGACATTGTATAGACACACAAAAAACGTGGCCGCCAGGCAGCCGTTCGGGTCAATACTCCGCCATTTATACCGGTGCTGTGAAGTGATAAATAGTAATATAAAACAGTCATATTCATGTTAGGTTTAACTTTAAAAAATACGGTATTTCATCAGCCACGTAATTCAAGACGAGCAACAGTCAATTGCAAGCTCTTTCAATAACTTCACTGGCGTTGCAAACGAGGAATAATTTGGATAAATAATGCTACATGAACACTCAAAATCACGAAAAATGTAGGCTACGCAAAAACGTAACATCTTTTCATTAAACACTTCTTGGTTAGCCGTAATAGGCCGAGCTTTCTCCAACTGGTGCTTCAAATTCAACTTTCAATGCCAGGTTTTTCTTTCGAATTAATGGCGTGCGCAGTAGCGTGACGAGAAATTTTAAAAGAAGGGATAAACTAGCCATTAAAAGAATGTGGCATCTATCACTTACTAACAACTTTAGTTCTTTTTTACAGAAACGCAGGAGCCATCGGCCATGGCACAACGTCTCCCCCCTAAATGCGCTTCTGGGCTTATATGACACCATGTTCGGAAGCAAATGGGGATTTCTCTTGCTAATTGCGCGAGCACAAAAAGCCAGATACGCGATAAGCAATTTTCAATAAAATCGCGGCAGCAATTTTAGTGTGGTCACGTGATCACGCACGACGTAAAGACGCGCAGAATTAAAATCGACTGAAAGGCTGCAAGCAATTGGTTGAGAGTGAGGCTAGAGACTACAAATAGTATCTCTGATGAAACCCACTGGTTCGAGTTGGAGATTCAGGTTATGGTTTTGGCTTAGGGTCAAGTTAAGATTGAGGGTAAAATTTGGTAAAAGTTTTCTCTGCCGAGTCTTCTGGCAAGCCAAATACGTTACGGTAATTACCAATAGTCCGGTAGTGTGTTGGCATGTTACCAACACAGGTTCAGCTTCCTCTGGCAGAGTGCTCGATAACAGTCAGTAGCTTGACTCCTTGAGCTTGTAATATAAAGTTCTATCCTTCTTATTTCTATTTGAACGTGATAACCGCGTGAAGAGCCGACGACGACGAAACGAAGCCGTTGTGATCAGTGTTGTAGTCGAGACCACTTGCTTCGAGACCAAGACCGAGATCAAGACCGGAAAATTTTTTCGAGACCAAGACCGGTCGTCTTTCGAGACCTTTGAAGCGAGACCGAGACCAGGAATATTCGAGACCAAGACCGAGACCGGCAATTATTCGGCCTCTAAAAATAAATCTATGTCACCAAGTTTCATTAACTTTTTTTTCCAAAAAGTTACAGTTACATTGCAAGTAAACGAGGATTTCTAACATTTCCGAAGAGAGCCCTGCTCTCTGTGGTAGCATTATTAACCCGCTCGCGCTAAAAATTCTATCTACCGGAGCTGAAGAAGCTGGTATACATAGTGTGTGCTTGGATATAAAACAGGTAATTCGCCATTTTTATGTTCCCAAAATTCAAAAACATTTGAAGGTACGGTTATTGTTGCCACTTATTCAAATATTTCGTGAGCTGTGCTCTTGGCGTTGTCTTTGACCTTTCTTAGTTTCCTACAATTGTTTTTTGCAAGCATATTTTGCGCCGAAAGTTTATTGGAAAGTTGTTGCTTGCTGGCACAAGTTGTTTAATACTGCAGTTTTCCAGTTCCAATGCAGATGCTCATGCATCTTAAGTTTAACTTATGTTAAAAAGTCTTTCCAACCATCGGGTTACTAAATCAAACATTTTTTTTTGTAAAAACTATCGGTAGCTAACCGAACTGACGCCTACTCCGTTATTTCATCTGTTCTGATTTTTGAGAATAAATTCTTCAGAACTAATAAAATTGTAATAGGCCTACTACAAAAAAAATGCTTTTTTATGATTGAGAAATTTCTGAAATCTGCAGAATCTCGGAAAACTTAAGATAAAATGATTGAGTTGCTTACACGGTACCTAAGAAAATAGCTTTCGTCAGTTTCGTGTTTTGCGCGTAAACAAAATTTTTGAAAATTGAAATTCGTTAACTTCGCTCTGTAGCAGGGGTGGGCAATACTTATATACTGATCACGCGAAGGGCCGCACAGATTGGAAGAGCAAAAAAACGTCTACACGTCCGCAGATGTTCTGTTTTTCACTGACATTCAGCGGGGAGCTAACGAAAAGGCGTCTTCGGCTTGATTCACGGTCAAAGTTTATATTTCTGTAAGTGCTCGCGGGCCGCACAAAACGGTCTTGCGGGCCGCACTTTGCCCACCCTGCTCTATAGTGTAAAAATCTGAATCATGGGAAAAAAGCTACAAAAAAAGATTGCGAGTGATAGCTCTGCAGGCGCTTTGTCTGTCTCCCCCGTCTCTTTGCGCTGCATGAATTAGAATATTGCATGTCAACGTATCAATACCTTTAATTAAAATTCAAGCAATACCAAAGGTGTAAATGAAAAATCGCTGTCGAAGTGAAACAAAAATGGAGCAATATCAAATAGGTGTGACAATCTTTTTGCCAAAAGCAGCAGGAAGCCGCCAGATAAGAATTTTCACGATAAAAATTTTTGCGTGATTTCGGCGAAAGAATTTTTACACATATTTGATTATTTATTATAGCTCCATTGTTGTTTCACTTCGACGGCGATTTTTCAATTACACCTTTGAAATCGCTTGGATTTTAATTAAAGGTATTGATACGTTGACGTGCAGTATCCTACCTCATGCAGCGCAAAGAGACAGCAAAGACAGATAGAATTTCGCTGGTTTATCCTGCTTCAAGACTTGTGAGATTGTTTTATCAGCATGATGCTATGGCCTGTGAGGGTGCAATTGTCCACTTTGCTGACACTACAAAAACAATAATTACATTGCGTATCAAAGACCTAAAAATGTTCGGTCTCGAGACCAATTTTGAAAGTACGAGACCAATACCGCACCATGTCGAGACCAAGACCGAACGCCTAAGTTCGAGACCAAGATCAAGACCGCAAAAAATTGGTCTCGAGACCGAGACCGGTCTCGAGACCTACATCACTGGTTGTGATTTTACTTCGTTATTTTCTATGGCAGCTTGGTTATGACGATATTTTAACCAGCAAAATGTTGTTACAGATGTTCTACGTTCTCACAAGGTCTCCCAGATCTCTCCCAATCCAAAATTTCGATGAAGATCAAGATTCTATTTGCGACAATGCGGTGACTGCGGTCAGGCTAGGCGGTCAAAAATGTTGCGACGACTTAAACAAATTTACGCGAACTGACCGGCCGGAAAGTTCAGCACACGCTATCAGTGCGGGAAGTCTGGGGATCGATTCCCCGGCCGGTCAAATCAGCACAGTGTTGATAGTTTGGAAAATATAAATAAAGGAGCTTGCCTCTCCTTCACTTAATTGGTTTGCGTAAATTCAGTTTTAATCGGTGCCAAGTAAAAATAAATGCAATGCCGTTGAAAAGTTGATGTATAACGTGAATTATGACATCATTAAAACCACAGTTGAGGCATCTCGCTTTTAACATTTTTTTTGCAACTTACGGTTTAGCAGCTATAATCAACTTAAAAAGTTGTAATCTACATCATTTTTTTGCGATTTTTTATCTGCTTTCATTTTACTTCGCACCATTTTGTCGCAACCGTTTTATACACGCCTGTTTGCCGGAACTGTTTTGTCGCAACTGGTGATGATGAACTCAAGCAAAGACTTCGCATTCAAGCAAACATATGAAGATGTAAGTTGTGTGGTGAAATACCGATATGAAGTTTCAGTCGGGAATATTCAGGTGCAGTAGACTAGGTGACCACTTACGGTTTTTCACTGCTTCCCATTTTTTTGTTGTTGAATTTTCAGTTCAATATAAATTAAAAATAACCTTAGTAAAAAAAAAAATAAAAAATAAAAACGATAAAAAAAAGAAGAATAGTGATTTACTTACCTTGTCCACATAACCAGTTTTCTTGGGCTTTTTTGTCTTCGTCCACACGCCCAAAATTGCTATTGCTTAGATAGCAACCGGTTCCGTAGGATTCGATATTCTGAAATGGGCATCCCTAATTTCACCTAGTGCAGTCAACTCCCGTTAATTGGACACCATTCGCTCCAGTGAATAATGTCCGATCAGCGAGGTTGTCAGATTAACGAGTTGAGGTAAAACATAGTACATTACAATGCAGGAATTCCGTTCCTTGACAATTTGTGTCCGATTAAAGGGGGTCTGATTAAAGAGGGTCCGATTAAAGGGAGTCCGATTAACGGAAGTTGACTGTGTACTGTTTTTTAGAAATCAAGAAGTTTTCGCTCAAGTGTGTTGTGGGTTATGTCCAAGGGTGGAAACCTGGCTACTTGGCGTTAGGGTGTCAGTTTCAGTTTCGGTGTGTTGAAACTCAGATGTCAGTTTTCAGTTTGGGTTTGGTTTTCACGGCTGTTGAAAAATCGGTTTCAGTTTTGCTTATGCACAACTTCGGTTTCTGGGTTTCAGTTTCGGTTTAGGTTTCATTCAAAAAAACCATTTTATTTTGAATACGGATTTTTGAAGTGCTCTAATTTTTAGCGTTTTTGTTATATAGCGATGATAAGTAGCAGGTCAGATGGCCGAGTGAGAAGAGAAATTGCTTCAGAAGTTGTCGGCTTGGGTATCATTCCGAGTTCGGTAAAACCAAAGACTCAAAAATTGGTATTCACAACTTTTCTATTTGACGCTCACCATTACAGGAAATATTCTGGTAAGATGGTGATGACGATTTTTAAAACCCAAAACCTTAGAAAATCCTGAACAAGTTTTAGTTTCAGTTTCGGTTTTGACGTTTCAAGAAAAAACGGTTGCGGTTTAAGTTTAGGTTTTCAAAAATTTGCCCGAGTAGGTGTCAGTTTCAGTTTGGGTTTCAAAAATTTTCTTCAAAACCGGGTTTTCAGGTTTAGGTTTAGATTTTGGTTTCCACCCTTGGTTATGTCACACAAGATGTTCGTATCGGTCAAGTTACAAAAAGGAGAGCTTGAATCCAACCTTACTGGTTTGTCTTGAACAAAACTGTACGTTGAACGAACGATGAACTAACTTTATACGAATCCCATTCAACGTTGACTATTCTTTCCACTATATTTCAATGCACATTTGTTCACCTTATCAAATTCTTCAGTTTCGGTCGCACATTTTGTGTTTTTTACTCAATTTTTATGTACTGATTCTGTGACATTTGTTAAGATTGAAAAGTTTTTCCAATTTTTTTTCATTCTGGCACATGTTTCATTGCGGAGACTTTCAGTTTTATTATCTATGTTAGTGTAGGCTTACCATACGTCCTCCTTTTCAGCAAAAAATAATTTGTCCTCCGAGGACGTTAAAAAAATGCCCACATGTCCTCCTTTTTAGGCATTATGACCAATGAAAATATGTCAAATCATTGTTACACCGAAAATTTTGGAAAGTTTTTGTTCAAACTACGGCCTGCGGACGTGATGACTTTTTTTTTTGGTCTTCACTATAGATTTTGGCGGAAATTTGAGCATTTGCGGACGTGATGACCTTTTTTTCGCTCTTCACTTGATTTTGAGCGGAAAATCGGGCCCGGGGGGCCGGCCCCACCCAAATTTTCTAGAATGTGTTACTTTTGATAATTTAAAAAACTGAAAACTAAAAAAATAAAACATTTAGCCAGTGCCATTTTGTTTTTATTTTTTAAACTAACCTCATACCCCCCTTTGTCATACTATAAACTTCATGGTTTTGTTTTTAAATTTTGCTTCAATCAATCGCTTCGACTCCGGAGTAAAGTTAGTTTTTTGATATGTAGTTGGAATGTAGAAAACATTTTGCATATGTTGTTAAAGGTTATAGCCTAGAACACACTTATACACGTCATCCTATCAAATGCGTCACAACTAATAATGATTGCAGCCTCCTTTCAGTTATTTTAACCCAGCTTTTGCTTTTAGACATGGACTACTATAATACTTTGTACTGTCTGACACTATAATAGTGACTGCACAGTCAGCACTCACTGCAGGTTGGCTGCCGGTATGTCCTTTTTCCATTATAAAGTGAGCTGAAAGTACTGTTTTTTGTGTGAAAACCGTAAAAATTCGTTGGCGGCTGGGGGTTCCGCCCCCAGACCCCCCTTGCCACCGGAGGCTGGGGCTTCGCCCCCAACTCCCCAGCAAAGTCTTCCCTCTTTGTTAAATCGTGGGGCCACACTGATTGTGAATAATGTCCTTAAATAAGGAGCGGTCTGAGGTATCAAAATGAATTTCGATTTATTATCCAAAAATTGGGGTATCACAACATATTTTGGTATCTTTTCCTAACTTCCTTTTTTCGTGATGTTACTCGATGCTAATTACGGCTTTTACAAAGGTTGTGAATGTGATCAATATCTGTTTAAGTTGTTACTCAGGCCCCTCCAAATTTTTTTACCTCGCGACGCCTCTGTATAAGAACGTGATCACCTTCAAAGAACCTGTCCTCCTTTTGCGCAGTGAAAATATGGTGAGCCTATGTTAGTGGGACATTTTTGTAGTGATATTTGATGTTGTTGGTTTGCCTGGATGTTGGAGCTCATTTTGATGCAGCTTTACCTCTGGACTTTTTTTCTGGTAAGGCAAACTCCTGCTGCAGAACTACGTAAGCAGTTACTGCTACGCCGTTTTCGTGCCTAGATTAAATTTTCGTCTAATTTGAAGAATTTTTCACTGAATGTTGTTTTTCTAGAAACAAGATCAAAATTCACACAATTTACTGACATCACGAGTCGCAAATCACTTTGATCGAAAACCATTAGCCCGCGGAAATAAATCTTCGTGAGCAATTTATCGGAATTAAATTTGTAGCAAATCTGTGCTGGAGATACAACCAGCTCCTCGCCCTGTATAATGCAAGCACAACTTCGCATTGTTGTCGCTAGACGTGGAGAATTGTTTTGCGATTTTGTTGCAAAATTGATAATATGGCAGAATTTAATTAACAATATGAAGTTAATTTTTGGTTCAGATAAATGAACATGATGTGTTTTCCATACGTCTAGCTGATTATTTTTTTATCATTTCAACGATTTGTATTATTTTTCAAAATATTGAAAGTAGACGATAAATTTGCATAGTTTGTTGACATAAGCGGATCCAGGTGGGGTCCAAAGGTGGTGAAGAAAACCTCCTAAAAATTGAGTTATGGCCCCACACATTAGTAATAGATTGGTGGTTTGATACTTCAAGCCGCAAAAAACAGCAATTACTATCTAATTTTTTGTAAATAGCTCCCTCCCCCTCTTAATAGCTCCTTGTCGGCAGCGTGGCGCAGTGGTTCGGAGCGTCGTTTTTACGACGACCGTGATCCCAAGGTTAATGGTTCCACTTTCAACTTAGACTCGTTGTTGCGTCCTTGAATAAGATGCTTTACGATGAATATCTCTGCTTGGTGGAATCTGGCAAGCAGCTAATTAAAGAAGTCAGAAGAAAATTCAACCGGAAAACTTGGAAACAAGGGCAACTCCTAAGCGAGTCAGGATTCGTCCTACGCATAGCGCCTTCGCCGCTTTCTCGAGATAGAAAGATAGACAAGGACGTTGGAAGTACTTTTAAGTAGGGGGGGCTGAAATTGGTGTTACTATACCTACGTCTGGCTCCTTGTTATCGCAACTTACGTCAAGCGTACCATACACTTAAATTCAGTAAAAGTCACTAGGAGACAGCTTGATGAGCTCAAGCTTTCCTCTAGCTAGCATAGCACACAGTAGCCAGATCGACGTTTGTAAACGTGTAAACCTTCTTTAAATGAACTTATTATCTGTTCACAAGCTCCTAGTCTCAGGCTTATAGGCAGGAGCGCATATTTAGAAAGGAGGCATTGTGCCATCCCCTCTCCTTTTTTGTCTCTGCCTTTTAATAAAAAAGAACGAAACTAATGGTGCCAGGCGACTGAAATACGCCAAACTCTTTTGATGGTTTCTGTAGCTTATGGTCAGGACTGAGGGGCGGATCCAGGGGGGTAGGACTAGGATGAGAGGTATGCACCCTCCCACCTGCCATTTTCAAAAATGTTGTTTTAATGTATAAAATTTTCTGCAGTTTCAAACCTCTTCAATAGCGATAAGCCTTTCGCCTTATGCAGTGGCGTAGCGAGAAATTTCAAAAGGAGGGGGGACCATAATTTCCACGTTTTTTAGGCGTATTTTTTTTTTCGGCAGAACAAATTGAAAGCTGATTGAGAAACAGAAAAGGCTCTGGGGAGGGGGTCTGGAGGCACGCTCCCCGGAAAATTTTTGAGAATTTACATGCTGTGATGGCTATTTTAGTGCTTCTTGAATAAATTTTGTTTAAATTTTTTGACCCTATTTCTGAGTGCTTCGCCAAATATGATGCATTTTGTCCCCACATTTTCGGTTGTGCGTGCTAGGCGTAAGGCTTATTGCTATCAAAAAGGTTCGGTATAACCGCCAAAGGGATTGGTTGTTGTTCTGACGGTTATCTGGGAACTGCTGCTTGAAATTGACGATGCTGCGAGCAGACAATTGGGCTAATTTCAAAACACCTTTATTACAGCAGACTACCAACGGTTCAAGTGATATCGCAACTAGCTAACAGTAAATGAACTGCAAACAAAAACTACAATTAACGCACAGATTAGACTAACATTTTGTTCTAAATTTACCGGTACCTCACTTTAGCCTAATCACATGTCAAGAACAACGCAAAAACGTACAGACAGAACTTTCTGGAAGGATCCTACTAGTGGTTAGATTAATTAAATAATAGCAAGGACCTGCCATAATATTAGCAGTTACATTCGGATTTATGGAAAAATTGTATACACCAAAAGGATTTTTGAAAATGGCTGGTGGGAAGATACATACTCCTCATCCTACCCCCCTGGATCCGCCCCTGGCCATAAGCTACAGAAACCATCAAAAGAGTCTGGCATATTTCAGTCACTTGGCGCCATTCATTTTGTTCTTTTTTACTAAAAAGCAGAGTCAAAAGGGAGGGCACGGCCCAATGCTCCCCACCTCCTAAATACTCTCCTGGCCTTCAGCACGCATAATCGAAAATGTGCGAACAAAATGCATCGTATTTTTTTGTATTTAATTGCATATTTATCTTCCTATCACGAGAAAGCGATCAATGCGCTGTACGACCTCGCTTGGGATAATAATTTGGCGAAGCACTCAATATTAGGGTCAAAATTTAAAAAAAAATTTGCCTGAAAATTATTCAAAAAGCGCAAAAATGGCCATTCGGAGCATGTAAATTTTCAAAAATTTTTCGGGGTAGCATGCCCCCGGATAGAACTTTTTTTGTTTCTCAATCAGCTTCACATTTGTTCTGCCAAAAAAAATACGGTTGAAAATTTTTTGGAAGTTATAGCCCCACACCCTTCCTTTTAAAAATTTTCGCTACGCCACTGCTACTAGGATAGCTATAATTCCAATTTGATATTTTGTTGTTTCGCTGTTATTTGCCCACACGTTTCTACTAAAATTGGAGAAAATTTTACTGTGATATCACAGTAAAGCTCTAAAAGCTTGGAGCACGAAGGTACCAGGAAATCCAACAGTTTTTGCGATTTTGTTCACTTTTGTCACAAAGTTGCAAAAGTTAGTAGGCCTTCGTTGGTTTGATGATATCAATGAAGAAAAGAAACGAATAACAAGTGATGCCATAAGCCATCGTTGAAGTGAAATAGGGTGTACCGTAGTTATAAATTTTTGAAAAGGGGGGCTGAAAATTGCTATGGGGGGCTGAAAAAAATATAGGGGGGACTTCAGCCCCCCTCTTCCAACGCCCTTGAGGATGGAGATGAAGAAATCAAATCAATCAATCTTAAAAAGCCTGGATCCGCCCCTGATTGCATAATACGGGAGTTGGCCAGAGGTGGGCATGGGCAACCTTTTTTACAGAGACCCCTCTCTGAATTTGTCATTTTGCAAAAGCTCAGCAAACGTTAATCACCTAACAGACATGGTTGGTGGTGTTTCGGCGTCAGCATTTTCAACTGTCATGATTGCAAGGTCATGTGTTCGATTCCTATCTAAGTTTTGTTGTTAGATCATTGGGTAAGATGTTTCAAAATATCTACTTCGCGAATTTTTGAAATATTTAGCAAATTTCAAAAGTGGAAATGAAAATTAAACTTGCGAATGTCCGCAACTTCCACACGAATCTGAATTTGCCCCAAGAACTTTCATTTCTTTTTAGTGATAGGTTTATCAAAATGAAGAATAAAAATTAATTAAGGATCAGTTTTTCTAAAATTTAGCAGTAAAATGATCGACTGATGATGATTTCTTCATTTCTATCCTTATTTAGCGAGAAAGCTGCGGAGGCGCTATACATAGGACGAATCCAGACTCGCTTTGGAGTTGCCTTTGCTTCCGAGTTTTCCAGTTGAATCTTACTTCTGACTTGTTTAATTTGCTGCTTGTCTTGTTACATAGATTCCACCAAGCAGAGATAATTAGTTACGTAGATTCCACCAAGCAGAGATAACTATCGCGAAGCATCTTATCCAAGGACGTAAAAACGAGACTTGGGTGGTAGTTGAACCATTAACCTTGCGGTCATGATCGTCGTAAAAACGACGCTCCGAACCACTCGGCCACGCTGCCGACCGTTTGTTTTATTTCAACATTTAAGAAAGCCTCACTGGTTAGAAACACCTAGCATGTATTTTGCCCACCGCTAGGACGGTCATTTGGTATATCACTGATATTTTGTCCAAACTCCTTAGAAATCTTGTTTTTTTTTACACAAGCTACAGTAATTGTGGTTCTCCACTGTTATCTCTATCTATAAGGAGCAAATAGTTAAGAAAAATAAAACTTTTTAGCAAATTTTGATTTGAAAATTCCTCTGGACACAATGACATTGGCTAAACTTGAATCAAAATGTTTAATATTTTATAATAGTTTCAAGCTCCAGCGAAAACTAGAACAATACTTTCTATAAATCTTTGAAAATTTTGGATAAAGCTTCAGTAAAATATAAATTTTGACAAATTTGTACTTGCTAATATCTTCGAGAAACCAGTGTTTGTGTTTAAAGTTTTACCGATCTAACATGTTTTTTATAAAAGTGATAAAACCATGATAATTTGTTTTTTTTAATAATCAACTTGTAAGGACATGAAAAACGAATACGGTAATTTTAATGTCATTTTATAATAATTTGCTCATGGTGAGCAATGTTATATAATTTTTCATCATTTCTTTACTCTTTGAAGCTTGGTAGATAAAGTTTTGCACAAGAGCAATGTAAATGAAACATATTAAAATGAAGTAATCGGTGATTGTCTCAGCTAATTAAAATATTCTATGTTTGAAACAAAATATTGCATCATCGTCATCAGCCTATATCAGTCTACTGCAGGACAAAGGCCTTCCCCTGATCTTGCCATTCCTCTTGGTTTGAGGGAGTCCAAAATGGGTAGATTTCAGACAGTTTGTCATGCCATCTTATATGTGGTTTTTCTCTCTTTCGGTTCTTGTCCAATGGTGTCCATTCAATTAATCGTTTTCTAAATCTGTTGTCTGTACTTCTCATTATAACTTAAGTCTATAACCTGCCCATTTCCATTTCAGTTTTTTAACTGATTGTATAATATCTTGCGTTTTTTGTCGTCTTATCCACTTGGTCGTTTTTTGTCTTTCCATGTGAGGCCTATGATTTTCTTTTCATGGTTTCTGTGGGTTACATGAAGTTTGGTGATTTCCTTTTCGTAAGATACCATGTTTTAAATTTCAACCAAATTTCCTCCAATCGGTGGTAATTTTTTGCATTTATTCATACTGAGTTTTTTATCTTTGTTGCCGGATCACCGTTGAATGCAAGAAAACGTGCAGCAACTGAATGAAATTGGCTTGATGTTGTTGGTAAATTATTCGCTGTTTCAAACCCTTTCGGTTCGGACTTGGCTTCCTATGATAGAGATTTGGGCTTCTGAAACAAGAAAATCGATTTGCCGGATTCCTAAAAAGTCAATCCCATGTCGGGAAATTTACCATTTTCTTGCATTGTTGTCATATGATCCGTGCGACAATGAGTAATGATTCATTTGTAGACGTTTTGATAACTTGAAATCTAATTGTCATCAGTTACGGTATACTGAATTTTGAATCTGAATGTCCATTGATGAATTTGATTTTGTTTTTAAAGCTTTTGCAGTAACTATTTTCTTGCAGCTTTACATTTTCACTGTTTGTGGCCCAGAGCCGGCGCCAGAGCAGTCGACTTAGGAGGGCCAAGCGTTTATCAGGGGGGGGGGGGGGGGGGCAAAGTGTGAAGTTAAGCACAAAAGCTGCCGTCTTTAAAACAGTATGCTCGTTGATTGAGGGGCCAAGCATGTCGATTGGTTCCCCTTGGTGCCGGCCCTGTTGTGGCCGAAGCTCACACGGATAAGTCGGCTTCCACTGGGCCTTGTGTTTGGCTTATTGAGCAGCTGATGTCGAGTCTCGAAACGATCTGTTTCATCGGTCAAGAGTTAGGCCGTTCTGGGGTTGCCTACTCTCTAACACCTCTTAGTGGTAGCAACTTCTAAGATCGCTTGTTGTCATGGGAACAGCGTGATTGCGACACGATTTTTTGATCGTCGTGTCACGTTTGTGATGTCACCAGACGTCACAATCACGCTTCATTTTTCGAGGCTTCAGGTAGCGATTGACGTATTGCTTTTTTGTTGCTGACATCTTCGTCATGACATGTCAATGACGTCATATTGCCTACGTTTGTCTTGACTTGATTCAAAATTTGTTTTTGTAACGAAGTAAGTTATTTCAGCATGGTTTATGTGTGCTTCTTTTCTATTTCGCTGTTATTTTTTAGTTTGATTTGTTCTCTCTTAACCTGTGGAAAAACGTTTACTCATTTTTCATTGACAACACAAACTTTCTGCCGTTATTTTTAATTTTATCATCGTGTTTGATATAACTACCTAAATTTTCTCCACATTTGCGTAGCAGTCCCGCGTGTTCCGGCGATTTCGCGCGACGGATTGCAGGTTTTCCATTGGATTAAGGTCCAGCGAGTTGTCGTATCATCGTTTTTGAACAGATAGTTATAACCTTGACTTTGCGATATGGAGCAGAATTTTGTTCAAAATGATTTTTGGGTCGAGGTTCGACAAAATCAAGGATGTTTAGTTTGCTTTGTAGTTCAACATCCTCTCAACTGGCATAACTGTAGCGCTGGGGTGTCTTCAACCTTTATAACCCTTAAGTAAAATCAGGGGCCTGTGAGGCCCGCCAGCAACCAAATTCAGCGTATATATGTTATTTTATATGTTGGGACGTCATGCCTCCTTATAAGTCTCAAATGCTTTATTTTGTTGGTGCTGAACAGCAATATTTGGTTCGTGATTGTATTTTGATTATTTCTTTTCTTAGTTTTTAAACTCCATCCTTAAAGTATAATTTGGGGCCTGGTGTCATTTAGTCGAAAGGTTTTTAGATAATATAGTTTTTCAATTCCACATTGCACAAAAAAATAACTGTGTTGCTTTTTCGCATATAGGTGTAGAGTATGTGATAGGTTAGAGCAAAAAAATGAAAAATAGAAATGTTTTTGAGACTACGCCAGCTGAGCCTTATCTTCTAAATGACAGCCATGATGTTGAAGAATCTTCAGAAGATGGGAGTTACCATTACTAGAGCCATCTTGCATCATTTTCATGAAAGAACACTGATCTTAACGCAATTAAAAAAAATACTTGAATTGACCCAAAAACTCAAAAAGATATTTAGACTTTTTGTTTCTTGTTACGGTTGAGTGATTTTAGATGAAATTAGGTTATTTGCAGCTTAAAACTCGACACTAAACTAATGCTATTGGACAAACTTACAAAAGAGCAGAACCTTGGCCACAAGTAAATGTAATAAGAAGACCTTAATTTTTAAATTCAGAGAAACGCTGGTCAAAATTCCTAATTTTAGTCAAGCGCTCTTTGCTCGTTTCTGGTTCAATCTCTGTACACCATCGCATATAAATACTGAACTGTTAATTTTTTTGGCTTTAAGGTGGACAAGGAAGTGAAAAAAAAAAGGTAATGATTTCACAAACATTTGCTTGTGTTAACGGTATGTTTGCAAAGCCCTCAAAATTTAGACCTGTAATTCAATAAAATACGCAAAATCACTCAAGCATGACTAAAATTAGGAATTTTGACCAGCTTTTCTCTGAACTTAAAAATTAAGGTCTTCTAATCACGTTTGCTTGTGGCCAAGGTTCTGCTCTTCTGTAAGTTTGTCCAATCGTATAGTTTAGTGTCGAGTTTTAAGCTGTAAATTACCAAATTCCATCTAAATTCACTCAAACGTAACAAACAATCTAATATCTCTCGAGTTTCTGGTTCAATTCAAGTAGTTTACTTTTTTTTTAAATTGCGTAAATATCAGTGTTCTTTCATGAAAATGATATAAGATGGCTCTAACAATCGTAACTCCCAAAAAGCAAGCACAAGCATTCATTTTTCCTTAATTTAGATAGAAACGACGGTCAACTCCCCCCATAACTTTCCAAAAGTAAATCGGATGAATTTTTTAAGTTCATTTTCGGAATCAGCAAAAAAAGCTGCATTAAAAAAAGCCACGAAACAAAAGAAAACGATCTTGGTGTCCTAATGTGGACCGAGCTTCAAAGGTCCGGAATTAGTGTTTTAGTTACAATAAAGAATTATACTCTAAGGGTTAAACAATCACCCCTTTCGAAAAGTGTAGGTCCAAACTGCCCCCACATAGCCTTCACGTTCGTAGACCTACTATTTTTCCCACTGAAATCGGGTGAAGACCAAAAAAAAGCTCATCACGTTCGCATAGCTACTATTTTCCCACCGAAAAAAAAAGGTCTTCATATCCGTAGAGCTACTGTACTTTACCAACTGCAATCGGGTGAAGATTACGTCCGCTAAACCAGTTTCTCGACAGCTCATTGAATATGCTGCCACTAAATCTGAATTCATTTCGATCATTTGTTCAGTTGTTAACAATATTGGCAAGTCTAAAATCGCCCCCCAATTTTAAGAATTGCTACAATCACCCCTCTGAAGGCCGAAATCGCCCCCTGGGAGGCTATATCGCTCCCGCTGAAGAACCATGCTGTAACGTTTATCGCATCAGAATCGTACTTTTGTTTGGCTTCAATATAAAAGTGAATGACTTTGGTTTGAATAGCCTACACACCATGGAGCTCCACATGTAAAGAATTGATAGTGTTTTTTTGGTTTTGTGGCATGCACGAAAGTAACTGTCACTAATTACTTTTTTTTTTAAAGTAACTTACCCACTACCGGCAACCAGGTTTATTAGGCAAGAACCCTTATATCAGCCACAATAATCGGAAACCAAAAGATGGTTTACTACATGTTCCATAGGCTTCCTGTTAAGTGCACTTATTCAATTGAACAATAAATTCGACCTCTTCGTTACCTTTAGAAAACAATACATTAATATTTCGACTATAACAAAAGTCTCGTCAGCCTTGCTACGCACAGCCAATCTAGGCTAAACTCATTCCAGACTGTAAAGACTCTTTTTTTGCATTGCTTTACCTTTTGGTAACGGATATAGTTACAAACCGTATTGCTTTACCTTTTTGGTAACTGGTATAGTTACAATTTTGGTAACTGGTATAGTTACAAACCGTAAACAAAAAATTCCTTCTCAGATTACCGGGAAAATAATGTTTAAACCAACCGGTCATTTCTATTCTTGTCGATTGTTTACAGGGAATCTGTGACATCATAATCCAGCATGATTTAATTCTGAAACTATTAAAGTGAAAACTATTAATGAACGAACGAAAGTGAAACTATTAATGTATTAGATGAGAAATTTGCAAGGGACAAATTAATGTTTCGACTATAACAAAAGTCTCGTCAGCCTTGCTACGCACAGCCAATCTAGGCTAAACTCATTCCAGACTGTAAAGACTCTTTTTTTTGCATTGCTTTACCTGTACATCTCGACTTCATCTCTTTTCTAGGTTGCGCCCTATTTTTAGCAGGCGATTGGCCCCAAACAAAGATACCCAATGAAAGAGCCTATAACTACTAACCCCAAACTAAGTTACCGGTAGCCTAACTAGCCCACATCACTAGAAGCCCCCATGGCAACCCACTCATTTGCAGCTGCAGACGCGTTTCGACCTTATTATAGTCTCATCAGTGCAGCATAGCAACCTCCCACCTTCCTAAAAAAAAAATTCTGACCTTCAAAACAGCTACACACCCCAAATCTAAGCCTCTACTCGTTCTGCTCACGGTAGAACATTTGAAATAAAATCTTCAAGGAATTAAATCAATTGCAATTGCACAACCAACAGCAAAAGCGCACAGTAAATTATTCAGCCATCAATCCCATCTAACCTAACACATCTTGCTATACGATGGTGTAATGCCTATGTCAATTACGCATCTATATCATTTCATTCATACCATGCAATGTAAAAAAAAGTTATAACGAACCATGCGGCGATCAACCGAAACGGTAACCAATAAGGATACTACAAATGATTCACCAACAACAGATGAAAAACAGTTCCACAGTTGCAAGTTTTTGAAAAATCACTACTTCTCGCGGATTGTGGTCATCGACCATTGATTTGGGTAAAATAATGGAAAATATTATAATGGTCCCTGCAACCTAAATAAGGTTAGAGATTTATCTCCTTGAAATACTGGGTCATTAGCAGGTACTAATACGAAGCATTTCGTCTTACATTTATGATGGGAATCGTCAGAATGAAAACATCAAGATGAAAACGTCCACCTTTTGCAGTTTGCAGTCGACCTAGATTCGAATATTAAATGAAGAAAGCGCTTCTGCAAGAAATGACCTACTAGACCTGCTATGCAATGTTATCCCAGGAATGTGCAATAAACTAAGACAAGCCTAGTCATGAACAAAAATTCAAAAACAGAAGCTAACTGTCAACGTTGATTCCGTAAACGGACATCAAAACTAAGTTAATTTGTAAACAAGCTCGTAGCATACAAAAAAACTAGTTACAAAACTAAACAAATGTGCAATTTTTTAAAATTTTGGTCTTAGGGCAGACTGAAACTTTACCGAACGACTTATTAAGGTGTGGCCAACCTTAGTTATGCGCGCAGGAACGTAGGGTATGTAGCATGACCCTGAAACCATTCAAATGCAAACATTAGGAATTTCAAAAGCGAACTTAACAATGAAGCCAAAATTAGAATTATTCCGTGATTTCTACGGCGTCCTTCAACGAAGCTCATTGACTTGTCAAATCCTAACTAGCTCACTAAATGGGACAGTTATTTCCGACAAACATACATCAAACAAGAGCAGCTTAAACATGGATTTACGACAACTTATTAGGCCGTAAGTTGAAGTTAGGAAAACACAACACATTAATTTCGAAAAATTTTGCTTCAGGTTAAAAGTGAAAGAGTCCGCAAATGGATTGTTAATAAAGCTATTTGCAAATTTTTTTGTACTTTTATAGCACGTGACTAATATTTACACTTAATGTAAAGCGTGATATTAGCAACATGTTGAAATAACTACTAAACTATTCGAGTAAAAAATTCTATAATTCATTATAGCAAAATTGATGATGTTCATCGATTCAAAAAGACGCCCTCTGCTATTAATTATGCACAGCAACAAAATGTAGATACAAAGGCTTTACGTGGTTTAAACAATACAAAAATCAGATAGTTCCGTAGATGACTCATTGTTATAACTTCCCACAGTATATTCATTTACTGATCGATAGTGCAAATATTATATAAATTTCAAGCAAAGGACTAACTGCACTCGACCCAACTAAAGATAAATTCCTGCTCAGAGCATGGTATAACTTGTAAACCAATGTAAATATATTACACGATACGTCAGCGACTAAATCACAGTCTAGGCAATCTTTATTACCACAAAATTTGTCATCAATTTCTTTGCCTTAATATAGTAAACTTGTACTGAACATAAAAACATTATTTCACAAAATGCGACACGAATCAGCAAGTCATAATCTGTCTCGAAGAATGACAAAAATTTTTAGCATACCTATATCAAATTGTCCGTTAAAATAGAAAAGCGTATTCCAGAAAAATAAATAAATGAAAAAATCAACGCAAGTGTTTAAAAGAACCGAGCATTACAAAAGTTTGAAGCATGCGATGACGAATTTGGCAATACGCATTGCTTTGAATGGAAAAAGTTTGGCATGCACAACTGTAACGCGTGCTAAGCAATAATTCCAGGAAAAGGTTCGACTATTAACCTGTTTGAACAGACGATAAGATACAGCTTTCAGAAAAGGTTGGGCGTTTCATTGTAGTCTGCTATTCAAGCTATTTGATAGCATAGGGCAACCACTTCAAAATTTAAATAGGCTTATTTTCCAAAAAGAAAATACCAATATTTCACACAATTTCAAAATATCAGCACTGTAACATGTTTATAAGCCAGAACCCCATCATAGCGCACATTTTTTAGTTCGTTTGTTGTAGCGGCGTCATCGCCCTCACAAAAAACATACACAAGTGTAACATCACGCGTACACATAAGCGTACTAATACGTTGCTGAATATACCAACGGATGTGACTGTTTCAGGGTGGCTGGGAGTAGGCTACAAGCAGGGGCGCACCCAGCAAATTTCAAATAACGGCGGGAGGGGTCTAAAAAAACCTCGATCCCGCACTCAGGAGCGGATCCAAAAAATTTTGGTGGGGGGATGAAATTTTGAATTAGGTTGAGTGTTAACTAAATACAGAGACGTTAAACCTAAAAAAAAGCGTAAAAAGCCCTTTGAAAATGTTTTCATATATGCGAGTATATATTCAAAAAATTTTTTCAGGGTGGGGCACCCAAATTTGCTATATTATCAAGTGTGTATTTTTCGTGCAGAATTATTTTGAAGCATATTGAGAATAAAAAAGGCTCAAGGAGGTCTGGGGACATGCTCCCTCGAAAAATTTTTGAAAATTTACATACTGTAGTGGCCATTGTAGTACTTTTTAAACAATTTTTAGGCAAATTTTGTTTAAATTTTTTGTCCCTAAATCTGAGCGTTTCACTAGATATGATGCATTTTATTCGGACATTTTCGATAATGCGTGCTGAGGGCGTAAGGCTTATTGTTATCGAAACGGTTCGAAAATATGGAAAAACTGTAATTATCAAAAACATGTTTGAAAATGGCTGGTGGGGGATGCATCCCCCACATACCTCCTGGATCCACCCATGCCCGCACTAATAACAATGTCTCTTACCACTACGCCAACCAGCCGATTTGGCTTCAGTAGGATGCGAGACAAATTCTGTCTCAGCTGTTATGAAATAACAGCACGTACTGCACTTGCACAGTTTGGACATTTTACTTTAAAAACAAGGGTTTGGTTTCAAAACAGGGGTCGATCCCCCCAATCCCCCCCCCCCCCCAGGTGTGCCACTGGTTACAAGGCTATTTCACTATAAATAACTTAACGTATATGCTCATTCAAGTTGTTACTGCTCAGTGCACATCATCACAACGAAACGAAACCACGTTTAACTATTCATTCAGTAACATTGAAAACATGCTTAATAATTCACCAAACATCCCAGCAGTGGCGTAGTGAGAAATTTTAAAAGGGGGATGAGATATACCATAAAAACCATCAAAAGAGTTTGGTATATTTCAGTCTCTTAGCAACATTTGTTCTATTTTGCTAAAAGTCATAAGGGGGGTAGGGGGGCACGGCACAACTCTCCTTCCCAAATTACATTAGTGCAGTCAGCAACTATTTTCAGTCACACAAGTTATTCATATAATTAAACAACATCGCGCAACGCACTGGTTTCTTACTTAACACTAGTATAACGCATCAACTATCAAAGTATTGGAAGAAAACCAATTTACAAGCACTCAAAGCAGAATCATTAGCTCAAAATTATGCTTATCGTCCACACTTGTTATTGACGTCTTGCTAAAAGCGACATTGAAGACAGTAAAATGATCAATGTTAACGTGACTGAGGCTTCGCAGCAACTCTTTGCTAATCGTTTCAGTAATGAGGCTACATCTGACGCAATTATGTCGATGCAGCCACGTAGAACAGCAGTTATAAATAGGTAATAATTTGTGAACGTAAGGCCAACAAACTTCACAAGAATCATCATCCAATCCAAGATTGAAATTTGAAAGGTTAATTTACCTCGCAGACTTTCATTCAGCGACTAAAACAGCTCTAGCATAAGAGTAAAAATGTCAAATAATGCCAATATCACTCAAAATTCCTGAACTACCTGTAAAAGCAGTAAGGCAAGAACAGGAAAAATGGCGAACTGCCTTCTAATACTTGTCTGTCGATTAGAAACAATATAACTAGCGCAATTTGCAAAAAGTCAAATTCTAACTGCACAGCGTACAAAATAACAAAAAATTTTCAAAATAAACTCTGTCGGGAAAGTTTGAAAATAAGTGTTGTACAAGTAGAAAGTTTACGTCTTTTCAATCTCACCAAAATATCTAATACTTAAAACGCAATATCTTTTCACTGTTGACGAATATTAAAAACTTACCAAAATATCTAATACTTAAAACGCAATATCTTTTCACTGTTGACGAATATTAAAAACTTAATCAGTATTTTGAAAACCTCCCATCAATTAACCTTCTCCGCCAAAAACTTTGTTTAAGGAGTGACTAGCGTTTTTTGTTTTGCATAGATTGTGTTTTACATGGACATGAAATAACACCAAAATACTGATTTCAGTACAGGTACCTACAGACCTATTTATTACTTCTTCAACCAAGTATTATACACGATATTAACGTAATAAGCATTATTTCTTATCTGTATGTGTATAAATTTATCAATGAACAGTGAATGTAGCATGTAATATAGGATTACGGATTGCATTGCTGCTTACTGGTTTATTAAAAACAAACAACTCAATTCGCAAATTCAGCTTATTTTTCAACAACGCAGTCCTTAGAATTATAAAGCACAGTTTCATCATTCGTAAGGCTACAACGCAAATTATTATATATAAACAGACTTGCCAAACTAGTAATTTGCACTTAGTGCCAACCAGTCCATTTGCGAGTATATGGCCGGTGAGCTTCGCATCCAAGCCGACGTAGCAACATCCCAAGTAAAAAAGAGATGACTATTTTCAAAATAAATGCAGCGAAAAATCTTTGGCTCTTCAACCACGAAAATTGTTATAGCTAACAAATCAACTTTCCACAGCTTTATAATTCATTCAAAATACAAAACAGACACAAAAATCAAAAAAATGTTATCAAGAAATTCAAGAAAAAGGTAACAAGAATGTATATTTTCCACAATGTAGACCCATAAACACAAAAAACAAAACAGCTGTAAAAAATATCTAACCTTAGTTTTGCTCCCACAAAATGCTCTCCTTTTACTCATAACACACACTATATTTAATTAAATATTCAGCGAGCAAAAGAGATCAGAATTAACTTCCAAATTTGGTTAACAAGAATAACTTCGCAACAGCAAGTTTCCACCACAAATTGTGAAACAATTCTAGGTAAAACACAGTTGCTAAAATAATAAATCTCACTACGATTGGTGCTTACTAATAGAAAACCAATGCAAAAAATAATTAAACTACCATGTCTTAGTTTCTGATATCAAGAGCAAAACTACTGAAATTTCCCTTTAATCTATCTCTGATACCAATTAATACTTGCACTTGAAGATATCCCAACGACAGGTAGGCCTGCCACACAGCACTACACGAGAGCACACCAGTATAGATTGTAAGCAGCTTTGAAAGTTCTGTAATACTGATGTATATATACATATTTCACAAAAAAACAAACAGCACTTTGCGAAAACATAAAAAAACAAACAGCAACGTTCAAGCTAAGCTTACACAAGTAATAAATCTCCGCATTAAAACAATAAACTGGGGTTACAATATGAAATGTAACTGGTACCTACAGCGTTATGTTAAAGTACAACAAAAACGCAATTAAATTTGAAATGTTTTAGACGATACTTACGTAAGAATTTCACTCTAATTTATTAATTTAAGAGATTAAATAAAATCAAATTTGCAGCAAATGTACTTTGATCCATGAATGTCATGAAAATTGTCCTTCATGACACTCGCTTAGCCAGTTGCCGGCACAAAATTGTGATCGACAATTCGTCGTGCTAATGTTCTCAGTCAACTAGAAACAAAGGCAGTACATATAAACGTACACGGTACTATTATCTAATATCTTAAAATTTTTTGTAAGGTTAAGGAAGCAGTTTGTTTGATCAAACTAACCCCAGCTGACAATTAAAAAAATTGTGTATTAACAGTCGCACGGAATCTCATGTGCTAGAAGCATTGACAAAACCAAAACCGCAAAAAACAAAATAAAACAATGGAAGACAATAAATTCAATAACACAATTCTTCTGAAATTCAAATAGATTGCAAAGCATCACTAAATTTCTACATATATAGACGAATTGATATTTTAGCTGTTAGAAAATACGAACAGCGCAAAAATATAAAAAAAATTAATAATTTCAAACAAATTTGCTCAGTTTTTAAAAACACTAGCAAATAAATGCATATGAAAAAGAACACAATGAAACTTTTTACAAAATATTAGATTACGACTTCTCAAGTATATTTTGGACAAGAAAACAAGAGATCTAAGAAAAATATCACACAATCAACCAATGTATGTTAAAATTTCGTTTGTACAATGCAAAAACTTATATATAATATAAACATTTTTTTCTTTATTGGGCATGTTATGGTTAAATTTTAAAAGTAACTCTAAGCATGAAATATCAACATAAAAAAAAAAACTATAAGGCACTACAGTTGCTCAACAACTGTAAAGCTATGAAGACTGCAGCAAAGTTTTACAAAATGCATAACTACAAGGCATATAACATAAGATTTAATTCAATTGCACAAATGAAAATATATTTGACAAAAGATAGAACTATTCATTTTAAATCAATGCATTGTGTACTTTAAATAATGACTTTATTTGAGAAGGCACTTGATCATCCCAGTCATTACGTCAAGCCATATTATGACCTAATTAACCTATGACAAAACACAAGCAGGTAAAGTCTCATATCTACCCACAAAAATACGTTTACCGCTTGACACGAAATTGGCAATAGGTTGTGTACAAACAACATTCTCTTTTCATAACCAATCGTAACAACAGAGTTTTGAAGAGTTTTCAACAAACCATTCCACTTAAATATTAGTCAAGGCAAGAGGGTTTCAGTTGAAGATAAATATTATGCATAACAAAGTAACAATAACAAAATTTTTTTGTGTGGCGTCTAAAACATTTCTCAAGAATGTTAAACGCAAGCACATGAACCGAACACATCTTAAATTCGTATCGTGCAAACATCAGGTTCACATCTGGAGCGAAAAACCTATCCATTACCTTGCCTCAACAACAAACATCACAGCATTGTTGATTAGGAGACTCCAGACTGCGATTATGGACTATCAGGCAAACCATTTCTTCAAATATTGCAACAGAGTTATAATCACCGGTAAAGTACAAAATAATATATTTCTAAACTTTATTTCTAAACTATTAAAATGTTTGGCAGAAACAATTTTTAATTATGCAGAAACAATTAACTAGATTATCCATCACTAAGAAACGAAAACGAGGCTGGCCATTTGCTATGATGCAGTCAAACAAAACCAAGTGAAAATGTATGCTGCATTACAACACACAGTAACGAAACAGCACAGATTAAAATAAATGGAGTCAAGTTACTGCGAAAAGCTTAAGCCAGCACCAAGCTGCTAAAAGCATGAAAGCTATTTGACACAGCACTTCCCAGTTTTGACTTAAATTGATGCAATCAAACCTGATCACTTCTTTGACGACATCAGCTTTGACTATGAGCCACGTCTTACGTCACCACAATTCACCTGCAATAACAAGTTGCACCACTTATTGCACACATTATATTTCTCGTCAAGTTCAGTAGTAGTAAGCATTCAGCATCAACCGAAATTAAGCCTGTGCTCTTGCAACTAATTAACGTAAACTAATCAGGTAAAATAAATGCAAACTCAAAGGGGTGCTACTAAACACCGCAAAAGACGACAAAGGACTTCAAACTGATGTAGTAAACACCGCAAAGAAGAACAAAGGACTTGATAACCCTAATCCTAACCTAACCCTACTTTAAAGTCCTTTGTCGTTCTTTGTTATGGTATGGTTCCATGACCTTTGTTGTTCTTTGCGGTGTTTAGTAGATCAATTTGAATTTCTTTGTCGTTCTTTTGCGGCGTTTAGTAATTCCTTAGTCGTCCTTTGCGGTGTTTAGTAGGACCAAATTTAAAGCTAACTAAACAACGTTTCGCTGCCATTTGGCAGCATCATCAGCATTTTATTCGAATAGAATGAGATAATTATACATGAACATTCAAAGACAGTGACGAAGTCGCCTAGTGATAGCGAAGCGTTTGTCTAGCTAACTTGGAGTTTGCATTTATTTTACCTGATTTAATTATTTTTACTGAAAGTAAATGCTTGAAGTCCTAGTTGAATCCTCAATACCAGTAAGAAGAGAAGTTAAAAGACTCTTGATTTTTTGCTTCTTATTAACGTAAATTACGATCACCTGGATCAAAATATAATAGCCTATTATCACGGATGGCGAAGCACTGACTCGCGAGTCACTTCGTGATCTGTCACTGGCATTTCAGTGACCCACTTGCTTTCTTGCAGTTTCAAAAATTGTAAAAAACATACATATTTTTTGTTTTTACGTATGAAATTCATAAAATCATATCATCATCATTCAACAAAAAATTTCTTTGTTTTCACATTTGAATTTCATAAAATCAAGCACAGGAATCATTTCAGCTCCGATTTAAGTGCTTTATGTGTGCAGCTGAAAACTGCACATTATCAGCCTAGCCCTAGGACTACGAGACTTGCAGAGAAGATGCAGCAATAAGTTTCTTATTAAATCTGTGACCCACGTTGTGTCTTTTTTGGATTCAAGTCTCATATATGACCACTCAGTTAAAAAGGTTTGCCATCTCTGGCTCATATGCTGTAATCTGGTATCGGAAGATGCGTAGCTCAAACAGCAAAAAAGGTGCGATGATAAGCAATAACACATATCAGACCAAATAATTACATAAATATTCATGAAAAATTAACGATTTAATACTCTGAATTAATTTGTGTAATACTCCCACATAATTTGGTATTACAGTACTATTAAAATTTAATCCATTTAAGTTTCCTTGTTCAAGAAATGAGATTTTTAAACTTAACTAAAATTTGTTTAAACGCTACACAATAAGCAAGGGTTTAAAATAGCTTTTAAGAGGAAAATTAAAGCTACAGTAATTCTTCAAACTGGACGTTTCGACATCATAGATTCAGCTCTCATCATCATCAGCAAGGCAGTACAAAACTGACGAAAAAAAACAAACAAACGAAGAAAACTATACCTTTCAGTTTCGTACTGCTTGGCTTACAATAGTATAATAACTGCTGAATCTATTATCATTGTTTGTTTCAGGTACGAAAAACCGATATCAATAAATAAAAAGCACCAATATAAGCGGTACACGACAACTGACCGCCGCAAACTGACCGCCAGGACAATTGACCGTCATGCAAACTGACCGCCGCGACAACTGACCGCCAAAAACGCCTAATTTATTAATTAGCAAGAACTTTCGTCAAGAGGAACTACAACCAGGGTTCCCACACAATTTTAAAAATCAAATTCCATGACTTTTATCATGATTTTGCATGACCTTGTTTATGACTTTCCATGACTTTTTTAGAATAACTATTGCGCCATTTTTACGTTACTTTATGTAAGCTTTACTCCACGTATGTGGATTCTGTGGAAGTAATTATTTCTAAGTGGAAACGAAAGCAAACTTGGGTGTTATGTCTTCAAAGAGAGCTGGAAGCCGAAGAAATAAAAATTTGACTGCTTTCACATCCCTCATGCATACGTCTTACATTTGGATATGAAACTTGTGCAATTAGTCATGATTTAACTTCTGTAAACTTGCTTGTTGCGCACTAGCGGTGTAGCAAATCAACTAAACCAACTCTACTAACTACATTGTGTCTGAACACCATCAAGTTTATCGTTCAAATATCGGACCAAAATAGAAAACACCATGCATAGTAAACAACTAAAACCAGGTCATAAAAACTGTAAAAAGTGATGTGGAAGAACGCGACAATCAAGAAGAGGGTCGATTAATTATATTATTCAGTTTTTTTTCAACCACTGTGCAGCGGTACACTAGTGTTAGAATGTCATTGGTGTGCCGCAGGATTTGGCTCAAAAAAAAAGGTTGAAAATGACTGGGTTTTACGACCTAAAACATTGCGTTTATACATATGTAAAGAACGTTTCCGTCTCCCAACGTGACGTGCTAAGTAAACTATGCAAGGTCACAACCACATAGCTGATTATGCATAAAACAGAAAAACGTTATTAAAGCAAACATGTCAAAAATATGTAAACACTATCGCCATGTTATTGTTGCTGTTGCAACGTAGTAACTAAAATCTAAACTTTGCTTTCAATTACTTCGCAGTTATTGTCACCAAGTATTAACAAAAAGCATTAGCAGTTAGTAGGCCACACCGCCCTATATACATTATACATGCTATCAAAACTTAACTTTCACAACAAACAACAGCTCTAGTAGTTAACAAGTCCAATTAAGCCATTTTGGATTCTAGCTAAGGCTCTTAATTATTGGAATTATACGAATGAGGGGTACCAGTAGCTGTAAGCACTCGCGGATATTGCCAAGACGAAACTCTTTTCTGGCGAAGTAATTCTGTTTTTAGCCCTTTCAGCCGCCAATAAAACTAAACACGTATAGCCTATAATTTAATCATTTAAATTCACCAATAAAACAAAAAATCCCAACTAATAAATTATAGACACCATCGAAAAGGTTTAACTGCATATGATACTTGGTACAAGGAAAGCTAATGTTACTGTAGGTTGGAGATTGCTCTTTAGCATCGGAGAGTGGATTGAGAGACTTGTTTCAGATTTGTGGTTTACAGCACCAGTAGTGTGATACAGAAAAAGCAAAACTGCGCCAACACAAACAACTCCTTTAATCTCAGTGCTGAAAAAAACAGCACATTCTACATTCTTTTACCAAGTATCACTCGAGAAAGCACAGTCATCAACCTCGGTATCTAGACTCTAGAGTACAGCAGAACGTGATGCACGGAGCACGGTACTCAAGAACGCATAAAACAGTTACTTATATCCTTGATCCATCCCTAATTTTCTAGTAGTAATATAGGCCTACGAAAAAGCAAGAAAAAACAGCCCATTAAAAGTTAATGCTTCATACTGGCTATCAGTACTGTACATCGCTATCTAATGATAGGAAGGCGAGCATTATCAGATGGTTAATAAATCATGAATCTATTAAGTGAGTATATATTAAATTTCGACCTCCAACCTAAAAATGAAACTGATGAATTCAAACCCGACATCGAACAACAACACACAAAGGCTACAAAACATAAACTCTCAATAAATGGACCAGGGAATTCAATCAATCAATCGGTATATTTTACCACAGCACAATATTCTACTACTACGCAGAAGGGAAGCAGCCAAGATTATTATTGGGTCCGAGGAACGAGGCCTGTGCGTGGTGGTGACAATGGTCAGCATTAAGCAAGATATAACAATTCATTGATCGAGTTATTTCAAAGTTTGGGAAAGAACGAAAAAGACTACAGTTATTGTTTCAAGATGATCCATGTTCTTAAACACTATCCTCGCCTTTCAGATAGCTGCTTGACAGCACGTCCAGGTTCATCTTAAAATAAAGCATAATCTTGTTTTTGTGCAACAATTATCCAGCAGTACAACAATTTTTGTTTGAGCTTTGGAAAACTTTAGTTACTAGCTGATAGAATTCGTAAGCTTACTGTTGTTGTTATACAGCATTGCACTGTGATGAAACAGCGCTTGATTTTGAATGCATTAAGCACTCTCTTTGTTATATAACGACAATCATGGGAGTAGTTTTGCCTATGCTTGCATTGTGTTTGTTTGTAAGCGTGTTTTTACGTGGCATGGCATATGAACACAGACTTTAACAATCACAAATCTCTGTCCTACATCGAGCGTCTTTTTTCCAACATTAGTATATCTGAGACCATGTTCTCAAAGGAGAATGTCAGCGTGGCTGCTGTGACTGCTTCCTCCATGTGCCGCTCGGCTGCTACGTCTCCAGCAATCACTTGCTCCCCCCCTCCCCCAAGCTCCTGGTCCAAGCCGAAGAGCAGAAGACTCAAACAGCTAAAAATTACCTCAGTCCTGAGTTGAAAAGGCCAATTAGCTAATTCGAAAAACCTTACAAATACAATAACTTGTAAGAGCGTCTTTAAAATAAAGGAATTATTTCTAAAAAGTGCTTTGGCAAAATTTTTTGACAACTTTTAAATTTTTTCCATGACTTTAAACTTTTTGCAAGTTTTCCATGACTTTCCAGGAAAATTTATTCTTAAAGGATTTTTCATGACCGTGGGAACCCTGTACAACAAATCCTGACCTAATCCTGACCGAACATAACCCGTCCCCAACCCTTACCGCACCTAACTGTAACTGAACCTTGCTCAACTAACAAAACCTAACCCGAACCGAACTCTAACTAACCGAACCTAACCCTAACCGAACCTAAGCCCAACCGAACCTAACCCTAACGCACCTAAACCTAACCGAACTTAAACCTAACCCGAACCGAACCTAATCCTAACCGAACCCCAACCCTAGCCTAAACCTAACCCTAACCGAACCCTAGCCTAACTTATAACTCTTACATCAGAATTGAGGCTTCGAATTTCGATCTCTAAACTCTAACTTAAACATCGGAATTGTTTGAAAATTTTGCCCATAACGAAATAGTTTTGTCAAATTATACAGCGCACTAAGCTGTGATTGTTTTCGAGCCTTGTTACTCCCTGCTGTGAGCCTGCTTTCGAGCCTTGTCAAATTATATAGTGCACGAGGCTGTTTTTGGTGGTCAGTTGTCCTGGCGGTAAGTTTGCGGCAGTCAGTTGTCCGTGTTCGAATATAAGGTTTACGAAAAAATCAAACACCACGCTCAAAAACGAGTCCAGGCGACACCTGTTAATCGCACAAGTATTCTTCTGCATGATGAGTTAATGATGCAAATGCAATAGTGTGACGAAATAAATCAGTTAACCAAAGCCAGTATCCAAAAGTTATTATTACAACATTGTCATCGACGCACAAACGCAATCTACAGGGTGATCCGAAAGTAACTCCCTATTCTAAAAAAAAAATGGTTTGTTTTTGAAGTGTAATTTCTTCATTTATTAAACATGAGAAAAAAGTGCATTGCATGGACTTCCATTTAAAATTCAATATCATTTTATTTGTTTATTTAAATGCAGTTGAATTTTTTAAAAATTATTATTCATCACAATTAGTATGTTAATTTACAAAACATGATTTAATTTTATTTCAAATTTAAGTTAAAATTATTAAAATATAGAAACAAGAGCATAGATGTAATTGCCGCAGACTGAGTAACTTACATGCAAAACTGAGAAAGTTGTCAGTAAATTTGAATAAGTCATAGTTATTTTAGAATAGGGAGTTACTTTCGGATCACCCTGTATATCGTTGAAATGCCAAGTTTTAAGAATTACTAAGGCTTCATTTCTCCTCCTTAAATTTTTTTCGTTATTTACTTTAAACTTACTTGTGGTTTCCCAGGGGCTTGCACCATACATCTTGAAACGCTAAAGATCTTCATCCCCAATGCCATCAAATGTGCTTCGACCAATATCTGGTGGTATGACATTAACCGTGGACCCAGGAAGATCTGTTGCAGAAAGGTTTTCCGATGGTTTTGATAGTAACGAAACCATTGTCAGTTTTTCTGTTAGTTTTTTCACCGACTCTTTTGCTTTATGAATTGCACTAACTGACTCGTGATCACCATGGAAAAGGTATTCCGTGCTTTTATCTCGAGCTTTGAAATGCAGTTTGGAACTAGACGTATTTGTAAGTCTGTCAGCAGGGACTTTAATTTTTTCACCTCTTCTTTTCCGCATTAATTCATCTACCATTGATTTAATGCACATGCTCATCATGATTGCTTGTTCACTGACAATTGTAATCCAACGCAATGATCCATCCTCAAACAAATATTCAAAACTAAGTTCCAAAACAGGATGATCCGAAGAACTGCTTTGATTTTGCACTTGCTCAAGTTGGGATGACATTTTCCAACATTTCATCCGTGTCACTAAAAATGCCTGCTCTTCTTCTTTTTGGCTTGCATTTGTGAACCGAAAATTTAGTTCATAATTTCCAGCCATTACAAGAGCAGTGCTATTTGGTTTTGGAAAATTAGTCAAAGATGGATTAAACTTTAAGTAACCATAAGTAGAAAAAGTTTGGCACACTTTTAAATATTCATGTTTTGAGCCTTTCTTTTTTAAATTTTCAAGCTGAGTTTTCAGAGAAGGTGAACATTCACACCAGCCTGCATTTATATCACTCTCTGCATGTATTCTTAACAGCTTAAAGCCAACTGGATCAGACACAATCTCAGCATCAAAGCTTTGGTCCCAGTAAAACTTCCTTAAAGCAATTTTGTACAGGAGTCTTTCCGATAAATATTTTAATGATATATATGGACACTCAAAGTCTTGCAACTTTCGAATGACTGAGACACAATTCTCGTCATTTTTCATTAAAAATAAACCAAAATAATAGGTCAATTCTGGTTTTATTCCCAGTGCTGCAATTGCATCCTCAAGTACATCATTTGCTTTGTCTGTACTATTAATATCAATAGTTAGTTTGCAACCGTTCATTAAAAAAACATCAAATTTAATTGGTATTGACTTCTCATGCTGAGTTTCTTGTTGCGCTTTGCAAAGGAAAGTTGCAAAAATTTCTGAACTTGACAATTTAGGATTTTGACTGACCTCTTGTATATATCTTTCCAATCTTAACTTTCTTTCATCCAGATCTACACCTTTTACCTGTAAAAACCTTTTGGGAGGAAAGCTTGGAACATTAGGAGCACCAAACTGATTTTTTAACTGTTCATTCAATTCATGCACTTGGCTATATCGAACTACGCAATGAAGAACACCATTGATGTGAATGTTATATGCTTTGTAAAGAGAGCCATTAACATCTTTAAGATCTTGAGTATCTGGTATTGAAAAATGCATTGCAAATTTTTACTATGCTCTGTAGAATATATAACATATATATATTATGAAAAATTTCATATCACAAAAAGACTAATATTAACTACATATATCATAATTATTACAGCTGTCCCATCAAAATCTGCGAAACTTGTTAGCGGATATCACAGCACAGCCAGTTATTACCAATACTGTAGTAGTTTTGCATGCTTAATGACTGTGCTGCATGAGTATTAAGTCAGAATGATGCACAAAGGACGCACAACTCATGGCACACATTAGCATAGAATGTAAGCAACTTATTAATTGCGTGCAATAGACTTAAATAATACATATGAATTTGATTCCCTTGGTTATCACATAAAAGCTGAAATGATTCTATGCAGTGCAATAAAGATGTCTATGCACAAGTCCATGATAATTTACTGGAAATAAACTGACAACTACAAACTCATTGCAATGACAACAGACAGCCATGAAAACTAACCAACCAAACCCCATCCACAACATGAAAACAGTGGGGTGTTCATTATTTGTGTCCTGGGGGTATGACATCATGTTGTGCCCACCTAATTACATTTTACAGTATTGAATATTTATTTAAAATTATCTTGAATTTTTTGCAATCAGAAGTAAAAATAAACATTTCAATTCTTTTTTGGTCAGCACATACGCTACTTCTCAGAAATTTCAAGAATGTTATTATACCGCAGTACCAAATACATACAGAAGCATGCTCCAACAGATATATAAATAATTCGAAGAATAGAACCACACAACAAAAAAACGTCAGTGACAAATGGTTAAAGCAATTATGCTATGTTCTGCAGATAGTCCAAGACCTCCCCATGTAAAAAAAATTAAAACGCGAGCTGAAACAAACCCACAGAAAACAAGAGAAGAAAAAATGTGACAAATTAGGATAAAAAGGCTACTTTGAGAATAGGGGAGTCTGAACCTTAAAAAGGAGTTTAAAGCTTGCTTGTATCATCACAATGATAAAAAACAAAATTTAATCACTGAAAAAGGTGTATATATACATATATATATATATATATATATATATATACGAGTATGACTTGACAAGAAATTTTTAATTGTCATGAAGTCACTGCCATAAGTTACTCTTGCAATCATTAAACAAAAATATGATTAAACATATATTAAAGCAATCATATAACCCCAAAATACTTTTTTATTATTTCCAACAAAAACTTGTCCATGATTGTTGTCATTTATACCTTGTACTAGTAAAGTATAAGTAGTCTACTCCATCTGCGAATTTCTATCATAAAACAGCAAAACTTTATTAGCTCGTGTCATATGAACTATTATTGTTCTCCTCTGACCAAATACAGCATCTTGCAAACTAAAACCTCTAACAGCTATAATATATATACCAAAAAACAAGCCAGGTAATTTCCGACAACTTTTAAACTCCAGTTTTCAATGCAGAATATGATCACAAATCACATCAAGTTTTGTTAGATACCGATATGCTACGTGAAATAAATTGTCATAATCAATTGATCTGCCAGTAACACTTTAAGAAATGTGATGCAATACATACACATATACACAGACTAATTAGACAATTGTAACAAACCAAACTTTGACAAATCTTCCAAGTTCTGAACACAGAACACACCAGTTTATTTATTTCATAAATAGAACTCAGAACAGCGCAAAAAATACATGGGCAGGGAAACAATGAAACACGTCTTTCAGTCTCAAGCAGTCATTGGTCACCAGCAAGGGTGGAAACCTGGCTACTAGGCATAAAGGTGTCAGTTTCAGTTTTGGTGTGTTGAAACACAGATGTCAGGTTTCAGTTTTGGTTTGGTTTCATGGCTGTTGAAAAATCAGTTCCAGTTTTGATTTTAGTTTTGCTTATGCGCAGCTTCAGTTTCTGGGTTTCCACTTCGGTTTAAGTTTCATCCAAAAAAGTTATTTTATAGTGAATACGAATTATTTAAACCTTCTACTTTTTGGCATTTTTGTTTTATTACGATGATAAGTAGCAGCTCAGATGGCCGAGTGAGGAGAGCAATTGCTTCAAAAGTTGTCAACTTGGGTATTATTTCGAGTCCAGTGAAACCAAAGACTCAAAAATTAGTATTCACAGCTTCTCTATTCGACGCTCAGCATTAAAGGAACTGTGCTGGTAAGGATGATGATGACAATTTTTAAAACCTAAAACCTTAGAAAATTTTGAACAGGTTTTAGTTTCAGTTTTGACGTTTCAAGAAAAAACGATTTTGGTTCAAGTTTAGGTTTTCAAAATTTTGGCTAAGTAGGTGTCAGTTTCAGTTTGGGTTAGGGAACGACCGGGGCACTAATTTTAGCCGGGGCCGGAGACTCATGTTTTCCCCGGCTGGAGCCGGAGCCGGGGTTCATGACTAGGTACCCAAACTGAAGATTAGTGCCAATTTTGCAGTTAGTTGAAGAATGGGAACTGGTACAGGTGTGTCGTAAAAAAATAATTTCTAACTTCTTACTGTTCTGTGTAAGGTACTCGCTCTGTGAGAAATGTCAGCTTTTCTGCCTAAACTTCAAACTTCAAAGTCTGCATGATCAATCATTGCGTTTATTTTAGACTTTCCAAGTCCATAGAAAAGAAACAACGAAAAAGGAAGCAACACTACAACAAAAAATTGAAAAAAAAAACATAGAAATACGAACAAAGTCAAATGATATTGATATGCTAAATTTAACCAAGTTTCTACTGGCAATATGCATCAAAAGATTTTTTTTCTGTTATGTTTCATCTACAGATTTGATATAATTGTTTAATACACGCTAGACGTCATTAAATTAGTACTCACAAACTTTAGGTCATTGTATCGCCAACTTCTACACACGACATCTCATCAGCAAAAAAACAAAAGCCTAGCTCAACTATTAAAAAGATAAACAAACCCAATCACTACATGTACAATAAAATTGTTTCAAAATTTCTCAATAAATGTTTATTCTTCTGCTGAAGACGCTTCTTCTTCGGACCAGCTGTCACTTTCATCATGTTGTTGATCAACATCCCTTGAACCACTGCTGTCTGCTGCAAAACTTTGAGGAAGTGACATCGAATTATACCCAATTGCTCTTAGGTTGTATTTCAAAAACAACAGTTTTTGAACATTTTGTGGCCTCAGTCGTACCCTATTCCCATTTGAAATGTCTCTCGCAACTTTGAATTCACGCTCACTTGCAACAGAGCTAATTGGAGGTGAGAGATATCTCCTAGCAAGGTTTGCTAATTCTGGATAGCGTGCGTAGCTTGAGTGCCAAAACAAAAGTGGTGAATCGCTAAATCGAGATCTTGGCTCTTGTAAGTAAGTAGTGATTGCAATTTTGGCTCTAGCGTATTCATCAAGATTTTCATCATCTTCTTGACTGCCATCTTCTGAAGAAGCGGAGTCATCAAAGTATGCAAAAGCACATGCTCCAGATCGTTTTTGCATAGTGTCATCCATCTTTCGTCTCTTGGGACTAGTATTAACTGACTTGTCAGGGTTACTTGCCAACCTTTTTGATAGGTCGCCTTTTTTGATTTCGTCAGCTACCATCTTTGTGAGCAGCAACTCAGCATGATCAGCGGCTCCCTCACTCAGAAAACCTTTTTTTTTGAATCGCGGATCAAGCAATGTGGCAATTGTGTATAGTTCATTTTCTTCAATCGAAATGAAGTGGTCTCGTCGATCATTTCCGTAAAAATATTTTTGAATATTTTGCAGCAACTCTTCTTTTAGCGTGTTAACACCATAATAGTCGTTGCTACTCAACATTTTTTTCAGGGACTTTATGCCTGGAATTGCTTCCGAAATGCATGCACTTTCTTTTTCACAATATGTGACAACATTAGCAATTCCCTTTAAAAGCTCCACCAAACTCTGCAGCATTTTCCACTCATACACCTCCAAGAGCCTTGGCAGTTTCTCCATCTCAAGTGATGCTAAAATAATGGCCTTTTTTTGAAGAAGAAACCTATCCAGCATTTGATAAGTGCTGCTCCATCGGGTTTCCTGATCTAGTATTAATTTGTGGTTCGGAAGGTTTTCCTTTTCTTGAGCAGCTTTCAGCAGCGTCTTTGCCTTTGTACTGTGACGAAAAGCTCGTACTACAATTCGGACTTTGGCTAATAAGTCAACTACAGCACGTTGACATTTCATGCTATTTGTGACAACCAGATGCAGTCCATGTAGAAAGCAGCCCACATTCTTCCAACCACCTTCATTTGTTGCCTTAACTATATTGGCAGCATTGTCTCGGACAATAGCATGGATTGAATTTTCAATGCCGTATTCCAGAAACGCAGATTGCAGAGCCTTGATTAGATTTTGAGAAGTATGATTTTCTTTAAATGGCAAGCATTCAAGAACCATCGACTTTTTATTCCATGCTTCTTCTAAGATAAAGTGAACAGTGACAGACATATAAGCATCCATTGCCGCCAAACTCCACATATCAGTAGTTACTGAACAGTAATCAACATGCTCATGAATGATTCTAATCACTTCTTTTTTCACCTTGGAATACATATTTGGCATCAAACAGGTGCGAAGATACTTTTCAGAGGAAAGTTTGTATCTTGGGCACAAAGTGTGAACAAATTTTTTAAAGCATTCATTTTCAACAGTACTGTATGGCAGCATTCCGTCAATCAACCATTCCATTAATTCATGATTTAGCTTTATCTGAGTTGGATGATTTGCTCCAAATTGCTTACACTTTTCGAAGGTATCTACAATGGTTGGTTGCTTCTGGTAAATTGCTTGTCGTTGGGTCGATGCTGCAGTTGTTAAATCCATCATATTAGCACAACTTGATGAAGGTTCATCTGGCTTGTCTTTTTCTTCTCTCTGTCTTAAGTCTGCGTATTCATGCTGATGTTTTTTCTTTATATGATCCAGTAAACTTTTCGTGGAATATGTCTTTGGGGTTTTTCCTCTGCTGTAAATAGCATTACATTTGCATTTTGCTTTGGTGGGGTCATCACATACAGTAAAAAACTCCCACACTAAACTGGAGTTAGAGCTTTTCTTGTCTGACATAGCCTGTTTTTAAGTTAAACCTGTAACAAATAGTTTACTTAATCACGAGTGTAATTATAAAAATTAAGCCAAATGAGTTTGAAATAAACCGAAAGGTTTGCAAGGGTCCACTGCTAAAAAGTTTAATTTTAAAGCAAATGGGGGAGTAAATGCAGCACTAACCAAATTAATATCTTGAGAAGAGCTAAAATGAAAAACAATCCCTGGCTAGCAACTCAAACTATTACTCGCTGTAAACTAGCTTCAACAACATACTGTTATCTACTTCTGGTTATAACTAAAATCTTTTTACTCAATTTATATTACCACTGCAATAAAAGGAGTTTGTTTTATCATAAACCTTGGTCAGATCATGCATTTTGTGCGTGAACATAACATGATTTTCAAGACTTAACACACCATGCAGGCCTGCTATCAGCCTGCTGACCATGCTGTGGTCATGCACAAGCTGCATGGCCATGTATCTCACTCCAAGAGAAAGCAGTGTGAAGAATAAACAGGGAGTTGGCACTGAGCAGATCATTACATCACAGCTTTTACTTGAAAGTCAAAACACATGCACGTTTCTGTGAGGTGTTATACAGTACCAGAATTTTCCACAATTAGATCAAAACTGGTCACAAAATCACACCTTTGACCTCACAATAGCATGATCTCATCGCGCCCAATCATAGCTAGTGTTAAATAAAGACGGTTAATACAAAAACAGACGATACTGGAGGTCATAATTGGTCACAAAATCACACCTTTTATCTCACTATTCACAGCTAGTGCTAAAGCACTTTGTCTGTTGTGCTGGTACTATAAATTGCCTTGGTAGTTGGTATGTAACCTACAGTATTTCTTGTTGGAATGATCAGCCCCGGCCCTGGCCATGTCTGAAGAATGCCCCGGCCGGGGCCGGTCCGGGGCTAAAAGTGGCATCCCCGGCCGGGGCCGAAGCCCTGGTCTATCACTAGTTTGGGTTTTAAAAATTTCCTCTAAAACCGAGTTTTTAGGTTTCGGTTTGAGTTTCGACCCTTGGTCACCAGCAAATCTGCCTCATACAACAGGACATATAGATTTGCAGTACCAGTATTGGATTAAGCTATAACTACACTTACGGGTACATCATGTACTTTATATACCCGGTACACAATACAGTATGAAGTGTACACTACAGTGTACCGGCACAACTAAAAATTACTGGCAGCTAAATGCAAGGTTTCTATCATGACAAGTCTTTACCAGTGATTTTCAGTTTTGCTATTTAATTACACTACACTTATTGCCATGGCTAGATTACCAGTCGCCTATATATATCTGTCTGTATAAGTGTACATAGGCTTACTTGTACGATGCAATACTCAGCAGAGCTTGTGTAGTGAGCGCTAGTATAATACTCAGTAGGCCTACTGTACGATGCTTGATTGTCCAGTCTCTAGCAGGGTGAGGGACCCTCACTGAGGGTAGCTTAATATAGTTAAGTCCATGAATATTTTAAAGTAGCTATACCAGTACCGTACAGCAATGTTCCCTCTAATTTTTTGTAGCCTGTGTGCGCAGAAACTTTGGCGTGTGCGCACATTTTTAGAAATGACTAACGTTTGTGCAACAACCCAGCTATTAACAACAAGTAGCGCAATTTCTCTTGTTTATGTTACTGCTGGTACATTTTTTGCTCACGATGGACGGTACATTTTGCGAAGAAATGCATTTTTTTAGCAGAACCTAGAACAATTTTCCTCAACTTGCCAACTGAGAGCATTGCTTCATGATGATATGTCTGTGCGCAGAATATTTACCGGTGTGTGTGTGCGCAGTCTCTGAAAGCCGTGTGCATGCGCACACGCGCACAGCTTAGAGCAGGGGTGTGCAACCTTTTTCACTGGGGCTGTGGGGGGCCACCTTCGAAAATTTTAACAACGTCAAGGGCCAGTCACCGTCACATATGTATAAAATTATAAAATACTAAACACAACCCGTGTATTATAGACGGTACAAATAGCTAAATAAATCGATTTAAAAAAAAAAATTTTTTGTCCTGCCATCGTCGAGGGCCACATTGACTGGCCTGGAGGGCCGGATTGTGGCCCGTGGGTTGCACACCCCTGGCTTAGAGGGAACACTGCCGTACAGCATAGTCTACCGGTATCATAGCGGTGTTGGAGCTTTGGTCCAGTGTTCCCTCTAGAGCTGTAGAGTGAGAAATTTGAGAAAAATGCGAAATTTTTGGGCAAATTTTACTGATTTTGAACCAGAAATTAATATTATATAATGCATAACTGAAAAACTAACAAAAAACTTGAATATTTTAATGCAAGACTGTAGCTTATATCTTGGAAAAGCAGATTTAAAGCAAAAAATTTGTAAAGGGGGTCCTCAAAGTAGTGAAATCTTTGGGCAAAAATTTCAATGAATTTATCATTTGAGCAAATTCGCACTAGTCCAAATCCTAGAGGGAACACTGCTGTGGTCTCTCCAGTGTCTTTTTATATCTCGCCGTCATATGTTTGCTTTTTGTTCTTTCTTACCCTATTTTAGTTTAATTGAGTGTTGCGACCATGCCTACTAATCCCCTCATCTTCAAGTTTCACTCCCGCTAGCATGTTACAACATTGATCATTTTGTTGCTTCTTCCCTTTTCTGTGTCCGTTTGTACTTGAAATCCTACCGGTATATTGCTGTGTTTTAGTTATTTTGACGGTGCAGAAATAAAAGACACTACTACTACTTGACTACACCTCACAAAAACAGATCACCAATCACCCAGACTCCCAACTGTCCCAAAGCTGCTAAAGTCAAACTGTCAAATTCTTGTTGCGAAGCGAAAAGTTTTGCTACTAGGGGGGCCTACACACTGCACAGGTAGGCTAGGTAGGGAAGTAGGTAACGACAATCCAACACTTCAATCTAACTATCGTCTGCTGCGCAAAAAAGATGGTGCTTTTTGTAAAGGAAGTCCAACTCTTATTGCTTACACTCAAAATTCCATGTTTGCACATCATACTGTCCTAGGAATACCGGTAGGACTTTCCCTAACCAAACTCTAAATTTCTTAAGCACGAAGTCCAAATCCTAAATAATCCGAAATCGGGAACCGTTAAGCAGTAACAATATTTGTGTTGAGTTCAGATTTGTCCTCAAAAATTTTAACTAGTCCACTAAGTCCAGTAAAGAGACTACACTTCATCGCTTTAACGTAAGTCCAAATCCGGTCCAAACCGCAAAAAGCTTCAATATCCTAATCCGGTAAAATTACGGAAATCCGGTCCAATTAAAACCTAATCCAAATCCGTGGACATCTCTGCTGCTCACAGAGATGCTCTGGGTGGTTATTCCGTGCTGTTCGTACGACTACGAACACCGAATTTCGCGGATTGGGAGATTTTCCCAAATGTTCGGCAATTGGCATTTCATGCTACGTTCTCAAGAAAATAATCAAATGAATATTCGTGAGAACTATTTAAAAATTTAGTGATTTGATGTTTGATAGTCAAAAACTATCTGATATTTGAGAACTATTAGTAAGAACTACAGTGAAAACGTGAGAATATTTGTGAGACCATGATCGCTAGGTTAATGGTTCAACTCCCAACCTAGTCTCGTTGTTGCGTCCTTGGATAAGATGCTTTACTATGATTATCTCTGCTTGGTGGAATGTGGCAAGAAGCAAATTAAAGAAGTCAGAAGAAAAGTCAACCGGAAAACTTGAAAACAAAGGCAGCTCCTAAGCGAGTCTGGATTCGTCCTACGCATAGTGCCTCCGCCGCTTTCTCGTGATAGGACGATAAAGATGAAGAAATCAATCAAAAAACTGTTTAAAAAGTCCCGAACAAGTAAACCCTTTCGGCTTGCGATAAAAGCCATAATTGTTCAAGAATTTAGTGTTTTGTTGCGGCTGCAAAATATCATTTCATAAAAACTAGTAAAGTTTCATCGAGTCCTAGTCATGAACGACCAGATTTTTATCAAGAGTTGACCGAAAATGTCTTTATTAAAAAACTTAGAATAAGTAAGAGAGAAGTTAAGTTCTTTAAACGCAGCTGTTTTCTGTTGGTTTTAGAAGCATGGCTGAGCGTGAATGAAAAAGTAATGATCTATCTGAAAATGCAAGCTACGGGAAGCCTTCAAAGTAGCATTAATAACTGCAATTTAATTTTTATTTTTAGTCGTCTTGTGTTGTACAAGGCATGCTATACATCCGACTACCTGCTTGTTTAAATATTTGGGCACCATAATTGTAAGTTCATCAGTGAATTGCTAATCATCGAGTTGTTTTTTTTTTGCAGTTTTTGATGCATGCTTTCTTCAGCGTTCCCTATTTTATGTTCAACTTTAGCAACCTTGACTTTGCTGATCTTTTTTACCTTCTCAATCTCCACCGGATAGTGTCACCTTAGCCCATTGTCGAGATGCCATCGCTAAACGATTTTATTTTATGAATGATCATCGCGAATAACCAAACGCCTTAAATCTCTCTGGTCACAGCTAGTAGAAAGTTTGATTGTAACGTCATAATGTCACATTGTAAAGTACTCCTTCATAATCAAGAGGCCGAACCACGAATGGCCCCGAACGAAGCATGGAGTAGCTCTCCTGAATTTTGTTGCTCGGGAGCGTTCGTGCGAATGAAAACACGTTCTTGCGACCGTGCGCACGAACGCTGCCGAACACGAATTATCGGCATTCGCGAGAACAGCACAGAATGCCGCCCCAGTATCCAACACACTGGCTGGGGCAGCAGACCTACCACCACTTTGGTGGCGCGATTTACTTCCGTGATTCTAAAGAATGCAACAGGCCTTATGCACGGACAGAGCCTATCTATTTCAGTCATTGGCGTAGCGAGAAATTTTAAAAAGGGGTGGTCATAAAAATACATAAACCATCAAAAGAGTACGATATATTCCCATAGATGGGCAAGTTAGTCAAAAACCTTAACTTCGTTAATGCATACTCCGTTGAAAAACTTCGTACTTCCGCTAAAGTGATTTCGCAAATTTCAGATTTAATTAACGGAAGTTAAGCAAGTCCGTTAATTCGTTGACAGTCGAAAAGGTTAGGTAGGCCTATATTACTGACTCGTTACGTTGAGCAAAATTTAAATTTGTCCTACACTACAGGCGATTTTGACTAGCCTAGTAATTTTGATATAATATGCTGTGATCTAACGACAACTTTTACAGCAGTAACACACTGTTTGGTAAATGTTACCTTTTATATGATCATTCTTCAGTTAAGGTAGTTAATTCTGTGAAATATCTTGGCATTGTTTTAGAGTCTTACACAATAAATTATATTCAAACAGCACATTACCATACTAGAATCCAAACTATCTCGCTCTTCAAAATCAAATCTTCAGAACCAAATCTTGTTTGCCTGAATATACGCCAACTTAAAAAACTATACTATGCTTTCATTCATTCCCATCGTAATTTCGGCTTAATTATCCGGAGCCCTACACCTAAATCAAATCTTTTGAAACTACAAAGTATGCAATCGAAGGCTATTCGCATACTAGCAGGAGCTCTCTGGTGTGAACATGCCCCTCCACTTTATGTAAAACTTAATATGCTAAGTCTAGACAAGCTTATTTCATATGCTCTGGCTAAATTTATGCATAAATATTATCTAAAATGTCTTCCTCGTTCCTTTAACAACTATCTTCTTATAATCTCTTCTATTCACTCTTGCCATACCAGAAATGCTGCTAAATCTAATCAATACTTTATTCCGCAGTTTTCTACTACATTACTGCAGCGTAGCCTACTATTAAATTTAGAGGTGCCAAACTTTGGAACAGTATTCCCGAAAATCCTAGAAAACTTGAACACAAACAATTCCTTTTAAAATACAAAACTCTACTATTAAACTCAATCACGTGACTAAATCTTACTACGGTGTTATAAATAAATGACAAATTATCTTGTTAATTGCAGTTTAGTGATACATTGAATGCGGAATATCTTGCTTCAACCTTTAGATCATTCATATCTCCCCCTAAAATAATTGTGCCAATTTTGTGGCACTTAACAGCTGCTGATTTCTTAAATTGTATTTATGCGTATACTCTCATTACACTATATATTCATTCTATCAGTAATTTTCAATTTTCATCATTCCTATTTTATGTTATACCCTTCAACTCTTCTGATCGACATAGCGTATATCACTCTTTATTTATAAGGTGGTCGCTTGATTGGAAGACCTGTTCGGTCCCTTCGTGATTTTCCTTTGCCCATTTTACCAACTGCTTTGTATTACTAGCAAAATAAGCATGCTTCTGTTTTATCCAGTAGGCTGCTACAGTTGAAGGGGGATGCGGAGGGATGCCATCCCCCCGGAAAACAACACCATCCCCCCATCAAACATTTTAGCGTAAACCATTCCCTTACAAGTATAATGACCATCCTTCTTTACGTCTGCGTGAAAAGTTGTACCATCCCCCCATAAGTGTTTTTACAACTCGAGCACTGGTTTTAGCCGAACTTAAATTTTTTTGTCCGATATTTACTGTTTAAACCTACGTTTTGTTTTTGTTGTGGTTTTGCTTATTGGTGAAAATACGCTTTTGCGTTTTTGCATAAAAAAAATACAATAAACCTGTTTGATTGATTTGTAATCAATATTGAAATCCTAATGCGAACTGATGGGTAGAAAACTAGCAACAGGCCTGCATTACAGTGCTTCATTCTAATTCTAGTCTTTTTGCAATTAGACCTACTCGGTGCAAAAGCTGTTCCACAGGGGCGCCGCCACGGAGGGGCGAGCGCCCCCCCCAATGATTTTTTGACCATTTTTTCAAATCGCCTAGAACCGCAGAGTTTTTTTCGAAGAGTGGGGGGGGTGACGTCAGAAGCTTTCTTTTTTTTTTTTGTAACGAAATGTCTAGCTCCATCTCGTGTTCTAATATTCTTCGACATTCCTAATTTCGCAATTTGCAAACGCATGTACCAGAAGCAATCACTGCTTAGCGTAAAAGACGAAGGGCAATAATTTATATCAATGACCTGCTGTTGTATCATAAAAGCCACCTAATAGATCTCAATACTTTGTTTGTGAAATCACACCTAGCTTGACGTATTGTAATTTGACGAAGCTAGTGTTACGTTTTGAGAAATTTAAAATAGCAGCGGGCAAGTGAGGGCTTTTCAGAATCAGAAATCTCGTAGGTTTCAGCAAGTACTCATTATACATAGATTGATTGACAATCCAAAGCAGAATGTAGCCAAATTTACTGCGCTTCAGCAATATTTTTGTTGTTGTTTATTTCTACGCAAAACGTACTCAGACGTAAGCAAAGGATGAAAAAATGGTATAGAAAAAGGAAGGCGCAACAAAATGTTTAACCGTTGAAGCATGCAGATTGCAGATCCATAATCACTATCAGTGATGGGCGCAATAAACCTTTCTCTAGTAGCCTAAAGCGATAACGATAATAATCGATAATTTCAAAAAACCCTAAGCGATACCGATAATCGATAAATCTTAATTCTTTTCAGCGATATCGGTAATCGATAAATTATCGCCGATACTTTTTTCAGTAAATGTCGCGGTAAATTTTCATATTGCTTGACGATGTTTTTTGTGAGTCAAATTGCAAAAATGTTTTGCTATATTGTCAAAAAAAAAAAGAGAACAGTCCACAGACTCTTTTGTGGCATTCAAAACAAAGAGAGATTTCTTGAAACTGCAACAAGACTTTACGGACACCGTGCGTTTTCTCCAGCTGTTGTGTCGAATGCAATTGTATTTAGTTGCATATCTTTATCCTCCTATCCAGAGCCGAAACTAGCACCCCCCAATCGGGGGGGAGTCCTCACGTAAAGGGGGGCCCCGTCTCGCGATGTGGGCCCCTCATACCATGTCGCAAAACGTGCAGTCAAAATTCTGGGGGGGAAATTGGACGTCGTAAGACACGAAGACCTTGGTCTTCACCCGATGTTTGGGGAAAATTGGACGTCGTAAGGCGTGAAGACCTTTTTTTTTTTTTATTTTGGTCTTCACTCGATATTTGGGGGAAAATTGGACGTCGGAAGGCGTGAAGACCTTTTTTTTTTTTTTATTTTGGTCTTCACTCGATATTTGGGGGAAAATTGGACGTCGGAAGGCGTGAAGACCTTTTTTTTTGTCTTCACCCGATGTTTGGGGGAAAATTGGACGTCGGGGCCCCGGAATATGATTTCGGGGGGGGGGAGAGAGCCACGCATTGCCTAGTTTCGGCCCTGCTTTTATCACGAGAAAGCGATCAATGCGCTGTACGAGTTTGCTAAGGAAAGTACGAGCTCGCTTAGGATAATAATTTTGCGAAGCACTCAGAACTAGGGTCAAAAATTTGAATACAATTTGCCTGAAAATTATTCGAAAAGACTAAAACAGCCATTCGCAGCATGCAAACTTTTACGGGGAGCTTGCCCCCGGACCCCCCTAAAGCTTGTTTTGTTTCTCAATCAGCTTCAAATATGTTGTGCCGAAAAAAAAACTACGCCTGAAAAAAATGTGGAAATTATGCCCATTCTTTTTTAAAAATTTTTACTGATCTTAGGGTAAACTAGCTGCTGTAATTTTAATTTGATATTTCGCTGTTACTTGCCCTGAAGCGTCTGTTAAAATTGGAGAAAATTTAACTGTGACATCATAATAGAGCTCCACAAGCTTTGTATACTTAAGGTACCAGAAAATCTAAGTTTTTGCGATTTTGTTCACTTTTGCCACAAAGTTGCGAAAGTTAGAACGTTGGTTAGACGAAAAAATTAGGAATAAAAAAAACTGCAGTAAAAAGTGCAATAGCCTACTTTACGAATGCCGATTCGCATCTACGGAAAGCTAATGCGTCTATCGTCTTATTTATGTTTTCGAGTAGCTCTGCAAAAATCACAAGTTATGACGTCATTTCGCCCCCTCCCCCAATGTTTTTTCCTGGCGGCGCCACTGCTGCTCCAACCACTGAAGTCTTCAATTATTTTCCCTTCGCAATATGATTTCTCCTCACAAGTCATAAATTAAATGCCCTTCTGTTCCACTCCAACACCTCCTATTATCCTACTTTTTTTTGTAAATATTGCAGAACATGTGGCAATGCAATGTAGATTTAGGACGGTGGTTTTGATTGGCAGGTACAGACCTGTTTTCCGCAAACACTGAAAGAGCGAGATGACACTTTTTAGGTACAAATGATAGAATTAACGAGAGATTTGCTCTTTAACGGAACCTAACGGAAGTTAACAAGCGTATTGCGTTAAGTTAGTGGACAGTTTATCGGAAGTTAATGAAGTCCGTTAATTTCAAAAAGCAATTTAACCAATTAACTGATCAATGAAAACATTAGCTTCGTTATTAACGAAATGGTGCCCACCTCTGTACATTCCAGTCTCTTAAGTCAAAACTGGCACAATGTTCCTCTATCCTGATTTAAGTTATGCAAAGCGAAGGGGAAAAATTTCCCTAACGAATGACCAAAGATTGGATATTTGTGGTTTCATTTTTATGGCTCAAACGCAAAGCAAGCACACAAAACGTAACAGCAAAGCTAACCAACAACTGTAATTCAAAGCACGTAAAATACTGGTTCACCAAAACTCAACTGCATAAAAACAAGCTTTTTACAAATCCAGAGAAACTTTACAATATTTTAGGTAATGTATGGAGTTACTAGCTTTGTGCTGCTAAAAAAAATATTCAGCCGAAAGACAAACACTTTTATAAATGTTTATGATCAAATCACGCAAACGACATGCACCAGCTTTTTTTACAGAACAAAAAAACGAAAATAGCCAATTTGGTGGCTTATAAATTTAAGGGTACATCACTTCACGAATTTTGAAATACACGACTTACGCAGAAAGCCATAAGTAAATAAAAGTATAGGACATAAAACTATGTATTTGTATCCAAAATTATTTCAAAGTTTCAGCACTTTACGCACAAGTACAAATAGTACGAAATAATATGGGTAAGGTCTTCACAATTTATACCTACAAAAGTATTTCTAATATAGGCCTACAACCAAAGCCAATCTTGTCACATAAACTACATGCCTATCACAGGGGGGGACCTAGGAATTTTAAACATTTTAAAGCAAGGAAGTATCGGTAGCAATGTATTTATATGCAGATTTAAGGAGGGAAGGGGTAACCAAATACTTAGCAGGGAAGGGGTAAAACTCCCTCAGCTCTTTCCTGAATCCGCCAATGCCTGGGGAGCTTACAATACTTGATGATTCAGTGGACTACACAATTTCACTTTACACTTGATACATAGAAGTTACATAAAAAATAACACCGCGGTTTCAATTCAACATGGCTTTGGAAGATTTTAACACGTAACCCTTATTAGGAGAGTTTAAATGCTGCAAGTCGCTAAAAACAACAGTTGAAACTTCCTTGAAACAACAAATTAAAACAAGCAGTTTTGAGCCGCAGTCGCAAATGCACTGTTGCAATCAGTACGAGAGTGTGTTTCTTCAACAGCAGCAGTTTCAATTGGGGTCGCACGAGATGGTAGCGACAATAAAAAGGGAGCAAGGCGAAATTTAACAAACTGCGCCAGAGACCAATTGGGTCTTGTCTGATTCGCTGGTTCGTCTATTTACAATCTGATCCGTCAATTGTTTATTCTGAGACGCTCCTGTTAAGATGTAAAAAAATTAAACGTCATCGTATACACAGTACACACAACAAAATATTTGCCACGATAAATTCAATCTCTAAGCCTTACGCGAAACCAAGCTCATTTCTTGCTTACCTGAATTGTAGAACTTATTTCTGACTCAGGATAATCAAATACGAAGTCTCGTGATTTCAACTAAACTGTCTTCCTGTGGCGTTGCTTTCTGCTCTGTGCTAGCTCCTTCTACTACACTGGACTGCAGCAATCGACGTGTGATTCCTTTTTTATATTGCTGACACTGATCTAAACATATTAATCTTGCTTCTACCCACTCCATTAAAAGACATCGACGCCTCGGGATTAAACCACAATTAGCCTGTTTCCGTGTCCACAAAAAACGTGAGCCGGGCTAAGGACAAGTTTCTGAAAGCCCATTTATTGCGAAAATCCACTTTCGCAAACCATCTCTCTAGGCGCGGTCAGAAAAGCTCACGAAAAACAACGATTTTCCCGACTAGTGGGCATGAAAACAGCCTAAATTTCGCGTTAATCAATGGCAAACCGACTTTCATTTACGGTTAGAATACAGATTACAGAAATTGTTATGGTTCGTTCAATTCACAAAAAGGTTTACACTAATTGTTCAGTGTTTATGCTGAATCAACTAAATATCTTTCCGTTAATTCCCGTTTTCAATACTCGTACATGACTGAAAGAAACTTCTGGTCTCAATTTACGTACATAACTGATGGTAATTTCAAAAAAAACATTCAAGACAAACGGGAATTACCACGGTCGGTTATCTGTTAATCCACATCGTTATCGGCGCGAGAGTTTCGGGGTTCGATTCCCAAGCCGGTCAAATCGGACGCAGTGTCGTCAACGGCTCGTCACCGCAGCGACGTTCCTTCGGAGCTGTGTTGGCCAGACGATAAGTCGCGGAGACGAACCCGCCACTCGTTACACGCTTCGATGTAGCACCGCAGTACAATGAAGACCTGATTTTTTTGAATACTAGCCTAATAATGCAATCTATTCTAATGATGAAATCACAAGCTCTATAAAACAAAACAAAAAAAGCGTTTGAGTCTTGATAAAATTAAACTTTTTGGATATACAGGGTGTTTCAAAAAATTTGACGCCATTTTGCACCCAAATAACTCTGCTAATTTTTGTTTAAACAATATCAAGTTTTAACAGGATGTCCAGATATAATGTAGATTTTTACCTTTCAATTTTTAGGTGTTTAGGAATTTATAAAATGAAATGCCATTCACCAGCGTAGAAAAAGCGTTTTGTGTACTGGAGTATGCCAGAACAAAGTCAATTAAAACAGTGAGGCGGATCTTTGCTTAGCGATTTGAAAGAAGTGCATTTGGAAAAGTTATCGACAAAAAACAAATTTGGAGATGACATAAAAAGTTTAGGGAAGAAGGTTGCTTGTGCAGAGTATAAGGGTCTAGTCGAAAGTCAACGTCAGAAGAAACGGTAGATAAAATTCGCCAAAAAGTTGTGAACAGTCCAAAAAAGTCCATAAGGACTTGTTTCAAAACCCAAATTCCAGCAGCAATAGTTTGCTGTGTTATACGGAAACGATTACAAACGAGATCCTATAAACTGCAACTCGTATTGACTTTTTTGGACTGTTCACAACTTTTTGGCGAATTTTATCTACCGTTTCTTCTGACATTGACTTTCGACCACACCCTTATACTCTGCACAAGCAACCTTCTTCCCTAAACTTTTTATGCCATCTCCAAATTTGCTTTTTGTCGGCAACTTTTCCAAATGCACTTCTTTCAAATCGCTGAGCAAAGATCCACCTCACTGTCTTAATTGACTGTGTTCTGGCATACTCAGTACACAAAACGCTTTTTCTACGCTGGTGAATGGCATTTCATTTTATAAATTCCTAAACACCTAAAAATTGAAAGGTAAAAATCTATATTATATCTGGACATCCTGTTAAAACTTGATATTGTTTAAACAAAAATTAGCAGAGTTATTTGGGTGCAAAATGGTGTCAAATTTTTTGAAACACCCTGTATTAGTAGGATCAGTAATGAGGATCTAAAACTTTTTTCAGAGAATGCGACCTCGCTGAATCTTCGTCGCAAATTGAAAACACGGGATAGTGGTAAACTAACTGTGCATTGATTTTGACACAAAAGTTCACTCATCTTACGATTTTACACTACATTCGCCAAGGATAAGCAACACCCTCGTCACGAGCCTCTAAAATAAAGAGAAGGCAGGTAACTTTAATTTATTGCTAGCGTTTCAGGATTTACAGAAGCGTTTCAGAAGTGATTTCGTTCATTAGCATTGACTTACCGAAAGAGCCACCCGAGAGAGTGCGAATCCGCTTGTTGTCTCCCTCCCCCGATCCAGTAGAGCTGTTTGAGATGGTGCGGGATCGAGCAAGACGAGTCATCATCACTCCAGGAACTAAAAATTATAATTGGTGAAAATTTTCTTATAAAAAAAATTTTCATTTCATATATTCATGGCGATGTCGTTACGCCGAAGCGTGTAACGAGTGGGGGGGCTCATCGAAGCGTGTAACGAGTGGGGGGCTCATTTCCTCGACTTAGCCCCTGGGCAACAAAACTCCGAAGAAACGCAGCGGTGGCGAGCCGTTAGCGACACCGTGTCCGATTTGACCGGCCCGTAAATCGAACCCAAGACCTTACGCATCGGTAGCGATGTCATTAGCCACTACGCCAACAGAATTTAAATGTTACAAAAGAACACTGGCACCTATCACACGTTAGAGCCTGACTTGAACCGATGATGAGTCGTTAATCATATTTGTCTCATTACATCAATGTATTAATCCGAAACAGCACAAATGCAAAAAACAAATGTAGGAATTTTGATTTAAATCAAGTTACAGCCAAAGCATCCTTTACGAAGAAAGACTTAACATTAAAAAAACAAAATATCGAGCAACAAAGAGAAATTGGCTGAAAATAAACTAATTCTTAAATCAATGAACCGCAAAATCTTCTGTTTAAAACGCTGAGTTTGCATTTTTCAAAGAACAACCCACCCGTTCCGTAGCACGTTGTAACTGTTATTTTCTAAATCTATTGAAGCGTGAAGGTTAAATGCTTTAAATTCACGCAAGAATAGCAGCAACTTGGGAAGTTGGTAGGAAAACTTACATGCAGCAAATTTTTTAGCTTTAGCAGATATTTGGTGAGACAATGGACATGGTTACTTGCTATGAAAATTCTTCTGAAATTATGACAATAGCGACATAAACTACTCGTATAATAACTTCTTGTGCATATGTAATGTATTCAACAAACATAATACGCAGGGGCTAATAAAAGTACAGGCTTTAAACGTATGCAAAAAGTGCAAGCTCAGGAAATAGTCACCTCGTATCTAAAGCGCCAAACATTTTCCTAAAAGACCCCGGCAAAAAGCCACGTAGACGTAATCACAAAGTTTTTAAATTTGCACAGAATCAGCACGAGGCCAACAAACGTAGGTGAAGCAAATGACGAGCTAGCCTCACCAAATCTTCATCCGAATTCAAAAATTTCGTGCAGTTGGATGGTTTTTCGCCAGGTTCATTCAGAAAAATGTTTGGCGCATAAAATGCACTTAAAGGGACTTAAAATTAAAAAAGCTCTATTCCTCCATAATTTTCCAGTTTTGGAAACCCAATTTTCTTTTTACGCCTTCAAACAGAATTCCTAAAATACCAAAAAAATTTCGTATTTTCGCCCCAATTTACACCGTAAGCGATCAAAGGGCTAAACCGCAAAAAACTGGAAAGCAAGCTATTGTTTTATTCTTAAAGCTTCGAATAAATTCGCCAGCCATCTGCCGAGAGTTCTACTTCTCATATACTATATATCCCATCGTAATTATCTTGAGCAAACATTTACAAACGTCTGGGTTCTGGGCTTTTACTGTGCGACAGAAACGCACCACGGGGCGTTATGTGGGCGTGCAACAGCATCAGCAAGACGCTAATCGTAGTTAGAGAAAGCACGTGACGAGCTAGCATCGCAAAATAGCGAGAGTTTGTTGACAAACAAGGTGGATCGATTTAGCGCAAGCCACATTGGTTGTTTTTGCGACTGAAGTGCATATTTAATACAGATTAAACGCAACATGATATCATAGAAGTTGTAAATAAGGTTCAAAACACGCCCACGCTGCTCGAAAACAACGGAGGCTAACCAGAACCTATTTTGACGCGCATACACTTCCAAAACATATTTTTTGATATCCTTTTCAACAATAACCACGAAAACATAGTCTCAGCCGAGTACAAAAAATCAAAAAAACCACACTATGTGTCAGCTGTTTTTAAAGCGTTCGAGTCATTTAGCTTCTCTATACATAACAAATAACTGTTATCAGTAAAATACTCTTTTAAAAAATTTATTTAACTCCAACCAAAAGACTTCGCTCAATTTTTTGAAACTTTTTAAAGTTGACATACGCCCACATCTCTTTTTCGTTGAACTTTTTAAGCAATTAACAAACGCCTACACAAAGCAAGTTTCATTCTAGTTCCATATCGGAATCGATTGGCCTTGGCAAGAAAACAGAACAACATATAACTTTCGCTACCGTTGTCATAATTCAACCACGGAAAATTGCATCCAATCGCTGTGATCGATAACTGTGCATCGGATATTGCAAACCCAAGTTTTTCATTACGTTTCGCGAGTAAATTATCGAAATGATAAACTATTTACGTACACGTTAGTTCGTCGTGTATTGTATCAATTTCACATGGGTTCGAACCGAGAGTATTTGGATCAAATTAACTCGAACATATTTAATCACAGGCAGCCAATTAATCAACGAATGCTCGCTCAGGAATAGGTTAAAAAAAGCATTAATCACCAAATTGTGTTTTCGCACTGTGCCTTTAAATGAATGACGTCGGTTTTACTTCATGACGCGTGCAAAACGTCACGTAAACCATGTTGCAAAACGTGTCTTGACCAGCGAGAAGAGGTCAGAATGAGACAGTGACGTGAAATAATCGTCTCAAAATGAGACGATGATTACACCTTGCCCATCGCCTCTAGCAAAAACATAGTTATTTATGCGAAGTCAAATTCGAATTAGCAATGTTCCAGAGCTCGTGAATTTGCCTGTCATCGCGCACGCATTGCCCTTATAAATATTTAAGCAGGTCGAGAGCATAAAATCTTGCCCAATATTTTTCAGCGCAAAGGTTACATGGTGAATGCAAGATTGCATGATAAACAGCTCAGATGGCCGAGTGGTATGAAGCGTCTGTCTCTTGAGCTGTAGACTCCGGTTTGATTCCGAGTCGGGTCAAACCAATGACTTTTAAAATTGCTATTCACAGCTTCCCTGCTTGATGCTCAGCATTAAAGGGACAGTGTGAAGAACAAGCCGGCAAGTTTACTTGTTGTGCCGTTGGGAAAGGCACTTGGCGGGATTCCCCCATCTTGGTGTGGTAGACAGATGGCCGGTAACTCCTAAGCGAGCTCGTATAGCGCATTGGTCGCTTTCTCGTGATAGGAGGATAAATATGCAACTAGGTGATGTAGGTGATGATATTATCCTGGTTACATATTCAGTCAAGTGGGCCAAAAAGCTGTGAGCTTTTTGCTGCTCAATCAGATTATTGACTCCATAATCACTGTTTTCATAGAAGATATCAATAATTTGGTTATCATGCAGAACTCCTCTGGGCTTCTGGCCAGTTAAATTGGACATGCAGACAGTGAAACTGCTGCATATGTTAAAAACCAACGAATCAATTAGAAGCAAAGTACTCATGCACTTGGTTCAAAGCAACAAAAGATTTTAGCAAAATTTGTGTTTTGTAAATACCAAAAACAGCGTAACTGCGCATAGAACATGGACCAACGTACTCAATCGTTAAAGACTAACCGTACTCAATCGTTAAAGACTAACACGAATAACTCACAAAAAAAATGCAAAAAAGTGATACTGCTATAATGGAAAAGTTTGATAATAAGGATGAAATTCGTTTAAATTAAAAAAACAAAATTTTAATTAGAGACTGTAAAATTTGGTGATAACTAATGAAAAAGTTATCGTTGCTTCTGAACCATTTCGTCTTTTCAATACTTACTATGTCCAAGTCCTTGCAAAAAGTAAATGAAAGATTCCGCCACTTTGAATATCTGCTCTTCCAAAACCATGCCGCCGGCATCTGCCATCTGTTTCACGTAAAATCGATTTACATTTAGGTTATGACTGGCTTGCACGCTGTAACAGCATGTATTTTATCACAAAGAAAGATTCAGCCAATAATATCCATGACAAACATTAACCCTTCTTATAATTTTCACTTTAATGATGCTTCACCCATTTGTTTACAAATTTGATAAGATTCATAAATTGCTAACCTTCAAAAATGTCGATTTTTTCGGATTAAGCCGAGAATTCACTTCCACAGCGTCATCAACAAACGGTGACAAATCTCCAACTAGCACAAGAGTGCGGCAGCTCAAGGTCGTTCTATCAGCAATCTGTGGATCAACCGATCGCACGAGCGATACTTCATTGCGTCTAAAAAATCAGATCGACTGTAATTCACAACCGGAGCTATCAGACTGCTGGCCTGAAAAAAATACGAGTTGTTAAATTCACCCTAAACCTTATAGGTTGGTTAAATGGTTCAAACTATATTTAGTTGTCGACTAACCTTGCATTGATACAAGTTGGGCTTAGTACTACCAAAGTATCAGACATGAGAGAGACAATTTTCAGAGCGTTTACTAACGGCTACAGTATACTATTACTAGTCAAACTTAAAGCTTCAACAAGCAATGCTGTGAGCACTTCAGCATAATTTACTTAGTTTTGTTAACTGGAGATCTAGTTGCTTAATTCAGGTTTCTTCACTAAAGCGTTTCCTATGGAAAAGGCCTTAGCAAAATCGGAAAGTGCAGGGTAAACACTTTTTTGCTCAAAGCTACCAAACCAATACACGACAGAGCCCAAATACTTTGGCAGTTTTTATAAATACGTACGTATTTCGGAACTATTTAAAATTCACGCGGCCCTCATAAAAAACTGTGACTAATGTAATGACAAAAATAGTGACTAAATTGCATCACACATACTTTGATGAACAATCAAGCTTATAATCGTAATAGCTGTATGAATGATAAGTATTTTCGGTTTAAAATTAATACATCGCGCAAGGTAAACAATTGAGGTCTATATTGCCGACTTACAACATTCGTAAGGTAAATTGAGTTCACTCTCATTAAGTTTTCAACACAAATAACTGGAAAACACAAAATTTAAAAGCAACCCAATTAGGCGGATAACAAAAGACCTGTAAAGCGCCGCTCCATTTACAATTCAAACCGAGTTGACCCCACACATGACGTTCTTTACCTTTCAAACTCATTGTAGAACAACTGAACATTGTCTTCGTTCATATGCTGCTTGAAATGCTTGCGATGGGTTTCGAGCAGCTCGTGGTTTGTACGGTCTAATTCAGCCTGTTATTATGTGAATAACGTTATTTGTCACAATGCAATTCAACATAAAGAATTACTCAGCGATGTGATTTTGTGACAAAAAAAGATTTTGGGAGACAAATTCGACACATGCGGTCGACTGGAAGCAACCAGTTATTTCAAGTAAAAGCCGGCTCCAATATCCATATCCGTAGTTTCCTAAACCTCGCTTCATCAAAGCAAGCTGCGGTAACAGTATATTAATAGCTAGTAATGGCATAACCGGATTGAGAATCAAACTTGGGTGCAATCTAATTCATAGCTTAACCTTGAGCATTTGATCATGGATAAACTACATATTTTTCTTAATTTTCTGTTTAAAAGCAACCCTCGACACTCGATCATGGATAAATAATATATTTTTTGTTTTTTTTCAGTTAGATTCACCAGAATGAACTAATAAATGGCACGAAATTACGGCTTACATCGTAATTTACACGAAAACATGATAAACATCAGTCAACAAGACTCAGCAACCGTTTGCAATCTGAAGCAATAATCTTGTCTGCAATAAAACTAATGAGTACCTTCGTGAAATGATAATTCAGGATCTGTTCATGGAATGGCGTGGTGAAATTGCTGATCTAGAAAAAACAAATTTTTAATTAGGCTTGGAAAAGTCGTTTTACCAAGCTAAGCATTAAAGCAATCTAAAATTTAATAGTAAGTAACTCAAAAACTTTTCGGAAATGCAACTTTATGGTTTCGCTTCTTTATAACGGAACTCCTAACCTGGGAGTCTATGAACTCTTAAGGGGTGAGCGGTGAAATTTCATGAGGTCTGAACAAATTCGGTATGAAGATTTACTTGCATGGCTGTTTGATACTGGCCGTTATGTGTTTCTACAGGGGTGTAATTTCCATTAAAAGGTTTATTTTGGACTAAATTAGGCGCTAACTTTGTTAAAATTGTTCATAAACACCCTTAGTTCGTTCGGGCTAGGTTTTATTACAATAGAAAGCTGGCAGCTCACTAGATTAAACCCATCATCAAAAATTGCTTAGGCGGTCACTGGTCAGAAATTAATTCGTCGTTAAAATCAGCAATTCGCGTAATGAAACAAATAAGTCGACACTAACAGATACTAGGCAACAAACATCCATTAAAATGTATTGCGGCTATGCTCAAACTGCTTCCACATCAAATCAAAGTATATATTACGCAATATAGATGTACTGCGGTATTTACGAGCGATTGCGTGAAGAATGCGCCAAAAATAAATATGTCACGAGAAATGCAACCCACAGAGCAGCTTTATTAAAATCTATAGCTTTTCGAAGAATTTCTTAACCCGTCGTTTTACTCAGTTGTCGAGCACACCGCCATCGGTGTGGAAGTCTGGGGTTCGACTCCCGGGCTGCTGAAATCGAATACAGTGTCGTCAATGGCTCACCAACGCCGGGCTATCTTCGGAGCTGTGCTGCCCAGCAGGCGCTAAACTGCGGAGATGGACCCCGGCACTCGTAAGTTGTAACACGCTTCGGTGTAATACCGCGAGTCTCATGAATATTTCAGTCTATGATCTATGCAAAAGAGATACCTAAGTTTTTAGTGAATTTGTACTTTATGCTTTATATTTTGGGTACTATTAGATACTAGTTCTCCTTAACATCATAACCGGTTCGTCTTTTTGTGAATTTATTATTGTAAGAAATGAAGGAGTCTACTGAAAAAAAGTAGCAGGCAACTTGTATTAGATAACGTCGTCAGCAATTATTTATCAGACCAAATACTGATGAAAATACACCACGCCGCTGTTGCAGCAATCAGTGCAATTTTTCTATTTATACTCATTTCAATCGAGCCCTATCTTTTTCTGTAGATCCGTTTCGAAATATGAGTGCGGAAACACGCTCCCTCCAACACGAGGTTTCTACTCCAATTCAAAAAAACGCGGTCGCTTTGCTCAGTTGTTAAGCAGATCGCTATCGATGCGGAAGTCTGGGGAACCGCTCGCCAACGTTGCGACATTTTTTCGGAACGGTGTCGCCCAGGCGCTAAAGACGCAGAGATGGAGCCCACCACTCGTTACACGCTTCGGTCGGCGTAATACCGCGAGTATAATGAAGATTTATGTATGTGCTTTTTGGCAAAAGTTTCGTGTGTGCGTTCTGTACGTTAATCCACAGTTCAAAAACTTAACAAGCCTTAGATGAGAATTGAAAACGAATAATACGTTCTACCTTGCGGAATAACTACATAACCTCGCATAAAACTAAGTATCAGTTTTAAATAGAGTGATGGTACTAAGTCACATCTAACTAACCTACTCGCGTCTAAAGGAAATGCAATACGCAATGACAAAGGTTGGAAAGTGTAGCTTAATACCACAAATATTTTCCCAAAGCAACATTGTTCCGAAAGTACTTTCCCAAAGCTACATTCTTTTTATACGCTTCAACGGATTTGGTACTTTCAAGGTCAAAATAACATTTTAAACTAAAGGAAACCGCCCAAATTTTAAGGATTTCAGGACACATTTTAGTCAATCTTACTTAAACAGTTCGTTCTACGGCGCGACCATTCACCCAAAAAAAAGTTAGATTCGCTGTGTACATCAGGTAGCGTAGAGTAAGCACTTCATTCTTTCGCTTAAATTTAATGAACAATGCAATGGTCTACCAAATCCAGGCGTTTTCACTTAAGTGCTACCATCTGTCGTCAATTAAATTAACAGCTGCTAAGAAAAGAAGTTTTGGGTGTGATATTAAAACCGAACTGTAAAGAGTAAGCTTGTTTATTGACTTTTAAAAGTGAACCAAAGTAAAAACTACTATTCAGGTTGAGGTAATAAACGATGCTTATATATTGGAGTTAATGTGCAGTGTTGTGCATTTTTAATTACGTCATGGTATATTGTTCCAGCTGCAACGCAGCTCTACATACATCACCACTTGCCCACGAAAATCCATATTTTAATGCCATGTTGGCAGATTTTAAAACACGTTTTACTGTATGACAAATTTATTAAAAACGTTTAAAGCTAGCGGAGAGTTTAATGATAGATACATTATGACTAACCATACGTAACGGTTTTGGTCGTAATGGCATATCAGTAAGCTATCGAAGTACTGGCGATCTTGAGGCATAAATGCAGTGTGCAACACTGCAGACGTTGCAAAGGAAGTTGTTATCCCACATACGCAGTCGCGCTGTGTAATAGCCTATAGAAAGCCGAATAACAGCAGCTGACAGAACTGCGTAGCTGACAAAAAGGTACATACATTGCCAGTAGTGAAAGCTATTATCGTTGCTGTATATAATATCTAATATGCAAGCTAAAACCTCAATCAAAACAATTCTAACCACCATCTGCGCCTACGTAAAGCTGTAAAATTCGTTCATTAAAAGATTTCTTTCAAATTTTTATGGTAAGCTATTTCAACGCTCTAATTATTTCGATCGATTCTTCAGAATTGTAAATCCGATTGATGCTAAATGAATTACCAAGATTTAAAAAATATCGTTTGTTTTTAATCAGATTAAGTAGTGGATTTGACCAAAAAAAAAGAACTGTTTGGCCCTGCACAGCATCATGAAGCAATGAAAATTTCTACTAAAAACATCCAACTAAACTTTTTACTTTGTCAATAAGGTTTTATTCAGACAATTCTAGGCTTATATACGGTTTATTTTTTTGAAATTACGAAATAATGATAAGTTGGGAGAAATGACCTTAAAAATGCAACGACAACCATAGAAACCACAAAGATCATATTACTTTTTCACCAATCCATGACAGATTTCCGACAGATGATACAGTAGGGTTCACAAGAATCAATCCTTCCACCATACTTGGGTTTTTAAGCTGCAAAAAAAACACACTTAAACTACGAATGAACGTAACAATATGAAAAAACTGTATCTTACAAAGTGAACGCACGCTCATTTACGCAATAACAATTATGCTAATTTTTATTGAGTTTGCAAGCTTGAGCGAGCACAATTCTTAATGGTAGCGTAAAACCGCACGTGCGTGTAAAAAACAGAGCAGTTTATATGTCTTGCTGCAATGATGCATAAATTTTTGCAGCAATGCCAAATCGTGTATGTTGCACTTAGGCTTTGAAGAAGAGCGTGGAAACTTTAAAAGTAACAAACCTAAGCCGAAATTCGAAAACCACAAACACAACACTTACCGCAAACCTCATGAATATATTGGCACCAGCGCCACTGCCAATACAAATCGCCGACTTTAATCTGGAAAAACAACGTTGATAACAAAGTTTAGATAAAAGGCTATTTGTTTAAACGTTATTCAACATAAACAGATATATTCAGTAACTTACCCAAAGTGAGAGAACACTTTTGGTATCATATCCGATAAATTTTCCATAGAAGGAAAGACGAATCTGAAAAAAGTCATAAATTAAAGACACTGTTTGATGAAAGTCTAAAGAAATACATTCAAAGCATACCCAGCCGGAAGAGGTGCTGCATCTTCTTCCTGTCCAGGAGCATTAACGTGATAAACACAATACTTCTGCGCTATCGGAGCCATGGCATCGTTGTTCATAAGCGGTGCAAAATTTGACAGCGCTAAAAACAAAGCATACTTAAATAATAAAATAAATATCTGAGGTGATTTTCAAATTATATTAAAACGAAAATTTAACAGCAATTGAGGGAGACTGCAAAGTGAGTTTGCGCTCTGCGAGTCAGCACCGACCCTACGCTTATGTTAAATGCGATGGGATCCAGTCGCGAATCAAACCTGTCTGTCACGTAGGATTTGTAATCTGCGCGTGGTACGACTGAGTCATGTCGCTTAACAATGAAGCGGCAATAAAGGATTACAATGAAAATGAAAATTTTATCTGCAAGTGCGATACAATAGAATAGACCAACTGTTGACAATATATTCGAAACCACGCCCAGTATCGTTCCAGAATTCATCCCTAATTTTAAAAAAACGTATCGTAGCACAAAATACCGAGCATACTTCAAAGTGGTAAAACCTCAAAAATAAGTTATCGATGAATCACACGTTCGTAGCTTCAAACATGGTTGCCAGTAAGCACCATGTTTATTAAAATAACATAATTTATCGTAAAACTAACACGAGATCGCAATGTGATATATCACATTGGTAATATCGAATATTCGTCAAATGATTAATAATTCACCGTTCAAACCGACATCGTGAAATGTAACCATTGCATGGGTCCTTGACCTTTCACCTTGCACGTCAACCCGTAAGTGGGTTGAATGCGTTGTTCCATTTTGAGTGTAAGGGCAACTCACAATGTCAGTCTGCAAAACAAACTATTAGCAAGAACAATTCTTTAAAATCAAAAGACTCAATCTTGCATGCGCAGAAAAGTGGAAAACATAAAACAGGTTTTCAAGTGGGTCGTGTTTCTATAGACCTCCTAGTTCACGCGTCGCACACAAATGTTTGCTTTCTATAAGCTTGAAATGAAGCGTGATCGTCCTACATTAGTTTCAAAAGCATGTTTTTTTAATATAGCTCTAAACCATATCTGTTCCCACTTTCATTCATTAATGAAATGACTTAAGTTCTGATGCCAATTAAAACTTATCACGGCAAAACTGAACGCAGATCTTAATTATATGCCAACGCCATCCATGGAGAGATAGTCCTAACGGCAGCGAAATTGCTTCGGCTATTATGCGAATAATAATAATACACACGCAAGATTATGCTAGTTCTTAAAAAATTCTATACATTCACAATTATTCTGAAGTATAAACCGCAACGTTTCGTTTAGTCATCATCCAGTTGTTTTATTGATATTTGCTAAATAAACAAAATTAAATTGAAGATGTTGACTGAATGATTTCGACGCTGTTCAATCAAACTACAGAAAGCAAAAACAAGATACCACAAAAACAGAAATCTGCTGATGAAAGTTTCATTTTATTACTGCATGCAAGCGCAATCGCGTCAATATATTAACATTTTTGCAACCTTAGGCTCTGGGCTAACAACATCAGCAGTTGACCAATCTCCATCAATTCCGTCATCTCTAACCTCATTTTCAATGATTAAATCATCAACTGTATCACGATTTTTCATTTGTTCGTACAAAAAACTCATTTTCACAAGTACAAAATAATCGGGCAAAAACTATATTCCTGTGTGTTATGTTCTGTGAAACGTTTTAGCACAACATGCGACTAGTTTTATAAATCATTAGAAATTATAAAAAGCATTCCCTAAAAATCTTTTACTACATTTTATTCAGCGAAAAGATTACTATTGCTGCATTTCTATTTCTTGTAAACATCATATTTTCACTTTAGTACAAAAACCACGAAATAAAAAATCTCACTAAACCAAACCAAACGGCATTTAAAGTGCATCCATTTTACTAAAACTGTGAACATACTATTTTAACAGCTGGTAATTTTGTACTGCTGGTAGCGGCAATATGAAATACTACTACACAATCTCATCAACAACTATGATAACTAATTATAACAAAATGCTCATGTTTCCTCAGCACAAGCAGCTAACCTTAATACTGTAGATACTAAACTACCGGCAGTTCGCTGGACTAAGCTGCTACAGTTTGGCCATGTGATCTCCATGTCAGAACATAACTTCCGGTTATTCAAAAAATGCACATGGTACACGATTTGTCAAAAACAATGATCAATAACATGTAGGCCACAAAGCCATTATATTATAATTGACTGGTCAACATCTATCAGACTAAAGTTCGTAACCATCAATGATATATGAACAAATTTGCAATTGTACTTGCATCAACAATTAGTTTACAAGCAGTTTTATCTATTATGCATTTTGCTACTAAAAGATTCTTCTTTCCAGTAAAATACATAAAACAACACTCACTTCGTGTTCATTTGATTTCTGATCAAGTAGTGGACGATCTGCCGAAACATTAATTTCTTGCAGTTCAACTTCCATTTTTAAAAAACACTTCAATGTACAGGATATTATAAATGCTATATCTGCAAAACAGTATTACAAATTCTAGTTTCATAAAACGAATGAAATCACCAAATTACACCAATTAACAATTTACACCAAAACGTTGCTGCACTGGACTGCTTGTTAGTTCTACAAATGGTTTGCCGGTGCTCAATACACTTTCTTAACAAATTCGTCAATTGTCTTCATTTGGTTTCATTTGCCACTTGATTTTTTTTCTATGCAACAATTCTTTCCTAAATTTAGTTTGAGTGTAAGCGTTGAACTCGTAATTATTAATAACCAAGCAAATATTCTGAACATTTATTAGCATGAGTAAATAGCTTTCGAATGAACTTTAAATTGATTTCAGTTATAATTTTTTGCGTAAAATGATCAGTTCCTACGAAATAAAATGATACCGGTATATTACTGGTACTGAGCTATTATTACAACTAACAAGATTAACTACGTATACTAACAAACTACTCTATAAAGAAAAGGCTGCATGTGAAAACCCACTAAATAAAAATATACCAATAAATCACCCTGCATCGACACATAAATCGCATTGCAGGCAAACTTCGTTGAAATTCTGCTGATGTTATACAAGCATAACAATTGATTATTCTATGAACAGAAGCTATTTACTACAAAAAGCACAATCCAATCTACTATTACCGAAATATCCAGCAAAGTAACTAAGAACTAAGTAAGAACTAAGCAACTAAATTACTGACTACAAGTAAAAAATTTGCTTTGAATAGGGAAAGTGATCTAAATTCACAAAAATCGACTTTGAGTGGTGATGCTTCACATAATCATGTTTTAACAATATTTGAGCAATATCAGAATTTACTACATGCAAATTTTAATTTTTCAAAAAATACTTTAGTATATACTTATGCACTTAATTCAAAAATACAAATACCGGTATATACATACAGCAAAATACAGAAATAAGCGTGAATACATTGTTTGATCGTTGTGCCTAACAAAGAGCTTGATAGGATGTGCCAAGGCTTTAACATAAAACAATCAATTACCAGGAGTTAAAACATAAAACCCCAAACAGGTTGTTTTGCCACAAAGGCTCTGAGGCTCCTCAGGGGTGGAGAAGTAAAACCATAGAATCTTACTCTAAATTTAATTGCATCAGATTTCATAGTTTTACTTTCCCCCTCCTGAAGGGCCTTAGACTAGTGGTGAAACAGCCTGTTGGGGTTTTTACGATATTTTAACTCCTGGAGATTGATTGTTTTACGTAAAACAAAATGGCCTGGGCTATTTTTTGACCAGAATATTTGCTTTCACAAGAAAGCATTTATTTTAATATTTTCTAATGAAGTGGCTATTTCTACTGGCTCGTTACAATCATTTCTCCATCCTTTTGATTTATGCTGTTACTTTGCATGTTCTGGTAACAACCTGGGAGGACCTGGCGAAGTTATAGGCTAGAATAATGAATGCGCCTGATTTGAAGAGCTGGTACCATAAAAATAGCCACTGCCTTTTCCAGTTTTCTACAGATGAATCAAAGCACAGAAACAATCACAATTCATATTCCATTTTCACTGTTCAATGCAACTGTTGGGTAATGGTACCAGTAGAGTTCTATATAGGCCTTTGACATTCTTATCTGTTTATGCTATGCTGAACAACATCACAATTGCAGCCATCTATACAGACAACCAACCCTACAATTTACCCCAATTGCGTGGTTGTGCATCTTACCAGCCCAGAATAGTGAAGATACCCAGTACCGGTACCATCTGACCATATGCAGTAAGCATATAATTGCTCAGTGCTGCTGGAAAACTTGAAAATTCAAAATTTTAGTTAAACAACATATAGGCCTACTGGCGAAATATTATACAGAGATGGGTCCACTTAATCCCAAAAACTAACCAATGGCTTGTTTACTGCTGTAATGCATTGCCACATGGACCAATTGCTTTGTTACTAGCCTCCTATCATACACTGCTAACAGGCCAACACAGAACAATTGTAGGTTTGTAGTTTACTCTTTCATTAATGATTAACAAGATTCTTTTTCTGTCGACTTAGTTACTGATATGAAAATATGGTAGCTAACATTCTACAAGTTCTAACCTAAATCTAAAGAGAAAGGAAATTCAAACAGAGCAATACAATCCATGGGGTCCTACTAAAAACCGCAAAGGATGACAAAGGACCTCAAACTGATGTCCTAAACATCGCAAAGTATGACCAGATGACAAAGGACCCTAAAACCCTAACCCCAATCTAACCCTAGCCTAACCTTAACCCTAACCCTAATTTAAAGTTCTTTGTCGTTCTTTGTTATGGTATGATTCCAAGTCCTTTTTTGTTCTTTGCTGTTTTTAGTAGATCAATTTAAGGTCCTTTGTCATTCTTTGCGGTGTTTAGTACATCAATTTGAGGTCCTTTGCGGTGTTTAGTAAGAACGCAATCGACGCAATGACGCATGTCAGCATTAGTCTGCAAGCTGGAACACTGAACATGCTTCATTGCTTCTTCTTTGCATACACAGTACAGTAGGCCAATCAGTAATCAATTTCATACCATTGACTAGCTGCATAGTCTACTGATTGATGTGATGACCAATACTTCTCAGGTGCTATTTAGTAAATTATAATTTTTATATCCTGTAAACATTCTACAATATTAAGTTATTAACCTGCTTTATCTCTTAATAACACTGGCACATCACCAAAATTCACTTAACAGCTTAACCAGGTGGTAGACTAGTCGTACAAGTAACGGAGTAACGAGGTAGTCTACGGTACTCAACTAAGCGTAGTAGGCTAAAACACATTAATCTCTACCAGTTAACTTACAAAACACAGTTTTACAGTTTAACAACAACATTTAAGGTTTAGCAACACATGAGGCTATTCAAAAAGCAAGAATTTGAACCGCGTTGATGATGTTCTCCATGCATGTGAGGGCGAATTAGCATTTAGCAACGTTCATGGTTTCGTATTCTGGTATCTCCATTTACTAAGTGATCACCGCCGTAGTCCGTACGGAAAATTTCCGTGCTCCGCTGCCTTCGCATTTTGCAACCGCTGCAAGTAAGTCGGTGCAAAGACTTGGTCGGTAAAGCTGGATTGGTTCGACGGCTAAATAGTGAATACATACAAAGATCATACGTCTGATCAGAAGCAGGGAGTTGAACCGTTTAAAATATCGCTCCGGTTACGGTTAAGGTTCAAGAAATTTAATTTTTAAAGGTTCAGTTCCGGTTCAGGTTCAAGACTTTTCAAAAATTTGGGTTCAGGTGCGGTTCGGGTTCAGTTGCACCAAAATTTAAAGGTTCGGGTTTGGTTCAGGTTCAATGATCTCAAATTTAAACGGTTCAGCTTCGTTTCGGGTTCACCGAAAAAAAGCGATTTTTACTGGTTTGCGATTCCGGTTCCGGTTCCGTTCGACTCCCTGTTTATTTCAAACTCATTAAATTTTGAAAAGCAGAAAGATTGTAACGCAACGCAGCACACGTCTAGAGATTTTTATTAATACTTTTTAAGAATCAGCTCAAGCTCAAACATTGTTACTACATGATTTCTGTTCAGGTTTATGAACACAAAATATTATAGGTTCGGGTTCGGTTCGGGTTCACTTGCACAAAATTTTAAAGGTTCGGGTTCGGTTTAGGTTTACAGATTTGAAATATTAAAGGTTCGGGTTCGGTTCAGGCTCAATGATCTCAAATTTAAACGGTTCAGGTTCGGTTCGGGTTCACCGAAAAAAGCGGTTTTTACCGGTTCGCGGTTCAGGTTCGGGTTCGGTTCGACTCCCTGGTCAGCAGGCTCTGCTTTGGTTTGGTCAATGAAATATAGCTGGAATGAATCAAAACTCTTTTTCTTAGCTTTGATTTTTTACTGACCCACTTTTTTCTTAGTCTACGCAGTTTACACTGAATGTGATTTTAATCAAATTTACTGTCGTACGAACCGGCCGGTTAGCTAAGTTTATCAAAAACACCCGGGGAGTCGAACCAAACCCGAGTTTTAAAAACCGGTTTTACGCTATTTTTGTCGATCCTTAACCGAACCCGAACCGTATTTTTCACAATCGCACAAAGCGAACCAGAACTGAACCGAACAATTTGAGTAGGCCTACTTGCGAACCTTAACCGAACCCGAACCGATTGAAAAAGCGGTTAGTTCCGTGAGGTCACACGAGTCACTTTGAAGGCGCTTATATTCAAAGAAATACAGTACTTGCACACTGCACAGCACTACAAGCAGTAGGCTACAGTGGCCCGTCAATGTGAAGATAATTTTTTTTTATCAAAGTAGGCTATAGGCCAACCGGCCGTTAGATCAATTGCTAAGCGCACGCTATCGGTGCGGGAGGTCTGGGGTTCGATTTCCGGGCCGGTCAAATCTACACAGTGTCGCCAACGACTCGCCACCGTTGCGACGTTTCTTCGGAGCTGTGTTGCCCAGGCGCTAAGCCGCAGAGATGGGCCCCGCAACTCGTTACACGCTTCGGCGTAATACGGCGAGTATAATGAAGATTTGATTTGAGGCTATAGGCCGCCGGTGTCAGAGCATAGTAACAATTTAATTATCTCGAAATTGGCTTTACTACAAGTATTTTGTGCGTTACATTGGCCTGTCAATGCGAAGAAAAATTGCTTTGTACGTTTCATTTTTTAAATTGTGTTACTAGAATTATACCATTTTTTACAGCGAACCTGAACTTGAACTTTATAAACCAGTTTTGAAGTCTTTTCCCCGTTTGTGTTAAACCGGTTTTGAAGTCTTTTCCCCGTTTATGTTAAGCCGGTTTTGAAATATTTTTTACAAGAGCGAACCCAAACAGGAGCGTTTCAATTTACATGAACCTTAACCGGAACTGAACCGAAATTTGAAACCACTGTTGAACCCAAACCGAACCTGAACTGGAAAAATTAAACGGTTGATGAACTTCGTTTTTGATAGATGGGTAATCTATCAAAAGCAACTAACAAAACCCAAGGAAATCACAACAATCTCTCGCATGAAATTGTTAGGCCTACTATTCGCCTAAATTTCTTAAAAGCGACACCATGGCAAAGCTTAACAGTCAACATAATATTCGCATAACAAATCAGGATAAAATTAATAGATATTTATCATAAAATCTAATTACCAACTCTTTCTTCTTTCTCTTCAAATACGCCTACAAGTTGCGCAGGTAGACATATTAACAAAAGCCATCAACTTTGATCACATAGGCCTACTGATTCAGGGCAACACTTCGACAATGGTAGGCTACCAATCTTATCCCATTTGCGGGGGTAATGCCCTCTCTGATTTTGGATAAAGATGCGGTCCCCTGATTGAAAAACTTTTAGTGAACAAGTATGTTGCGCCAGCCGCCAGCAAAGCATCATTGCGGCCAGCGCGCAAGCGTAGGGCATCTTCCTTTGCTAGCCAAGCTACGGTATGTAGGCCTACGACGAATGTGACGATTAGTAAAGGTAACGTGTCGATTAACAAATGAAAAGGCAACATGCAGAAGGTGACCAAACACAATTTCAGCAGGCAATAAATCACACTAAGGATCTGGTGTGTTCGGTGGCGTAATTATAAGCCTTTTTGGGAAAATGCCCACAGGGTCTTTTTACAAATGCCCAGGGTCTCTTTTCCGGTGTTCGTAATGCCTTCAAGGCTTTAAAGCAAGGTATAGTTATACGGATTTTGCAGTAATTTGCACAAGGGCCTAATTCCTTTGTTTTGATGAACTTCAAAATAGGCCTACGTAAATAATTTTGCCATTAAATACATAAAAAATTGGGAATTTTTGAGAAGTTTCGGTATTTTCTTTGATTTTCAGTTTTTTGGAACTCCCTTTAAGAGACTATTGTTTGGACCAAGCGAATAGTTTCAGTCTAAAATCTAAATGATAGTTTGGGGGAAGACCTTTTGCATCATGATCATAATCTATGCATTGCATAATAGCAAGTCTTTTCGTGAGTTTTGACATTTTTGTTTGTTTTATTCGTAACTATAGAGAGTAGTGTTTGGAAGAGAAAATGGGAGTACTTTTAGGCGTTCAGTTTCGAGTCCAAGCATGTGTGGTAGGTAGCGCATATAATATTGTCAAGTAGGCCTAGGTTGATAATACTAGTGCTCGGCCGAATATTGTTTATACTTGGTCGAGTCCAAGTAACAAAAATATGGTAAGTATAGGCTTAGTACTCGAACTCCATTCGGCATACATAGGCCTACCTACATGTAGTTCTTGGACAGCTTTAGATATTTGTTCAATCGTTGAATCACTTGTTAGTGTGTTGCAGAATAATCATGGACATAGGCTACGCAATTTTGCTATTGCAATGGACCTACCAATAGTAGTGGTAACAATCACAGGTTAGATGTAGAAAACCAAGATGCCGAAGAAGCAGAGTTGGGCAACCGCTACTTGAAAAGTAATAGCGCCGTTGCCGCTACCGCTTTTCAGCCAAAAAGCAGCTGCAGCGCTGCCGCTACACCTCAAGCTCAATCCACATGTAAAGGCCTCAAACGAAAAATTTAGAGTATCGCCTAAAAGCAAGAAATTAGACAGCTGCAATTAGCACCTCTAACAAAGATAAGCATCAAATAACATCGCTGGCGCGGCATTCTCATCTCCAGACTGCTTTAGGCCTACCAGCGGTGGTCTTAGACAAAGGGGGGGCCTGTGCGACAATAATAGGAGGGGGCTTTTGGAATCCAAATTCCAAGTTTGCTGTGGTGTGTACTAAAGCACGTTATAATAGGCATTTCATAGGAAGCTACTGGAGAAGCACCAATTAATCAAGAAAGCTCATTTAATGTAGAAACAACATTTATTGCCAGTAATTAGCTGGCTATAACAAGGCTAGGCTTCATTAAAAATCTTCCAGAACTTAGGAAAAATTAGAGATCTGGGGCGGTATACTGCTCAACTTTTGTTGCTTTGTTTGTTCATTAAGTTAACGCATTGCGTTAAGAGCACAAAAGTTAAGCAGTATACCGCCCCAGGAATGATTTGTTTATTCTACTGTTGCAATATTGGTCGCTTGAGTAAACCACGAACTACGGTAGTTGGCTATATTAACGGTAAATCAATTTTAATATACTCGCATTGATTGATTTTAACATAAACTTGTATGCAATATTGCTGCATCTGCTAGTGACAAATTGCCAAGTTTCACTTTGAGGTGGTTCAGCTTCGATTACAGATAAAAAAAAATAGTTCAGACAAATTGTTTATTGTGTTTCAATGCAAAATATTTTTTGAATGTTGATTCTTTTTAGGGGAGCTTAAATTTGAGATAATTAAAATCAATTTTAATGGGTCGGCTCAAGTTACCATAAACAGAAGTTTTTTTTTTAGTTTACGCATTGATTTTTTTTTTTTTTTTGAAGGGGGGGCCTTATTATCAAAGCGGATTCTTTTCGAGGGTGCTGTGCTTCACAGCAAAAAGTTTTATTAAAATGAAGGTTTTTTAGGGGAGGAATTTGGAATCACTAAAATCAATTTTAATGGTTTGGTTTCAAGTTAAGAATAAGAGAAATGTTGTTTTGGAGTTTCCGCATTGATTTTTTTGAGGAGGGCTTTATTTTCAAAAAAAGCGGATTCTTTTTGACGGTGCTGTGCGTCAGTGCAAAAAGTTTTATTAAAATGAAGGTTCTTTTTAGGGGAGCTTAAATTTGGAATTTTTATGGTTTGGTTCAAGTTAACGAAAAAAGCAGTGTTTTTTTTGAGTTTCCGCATTGATTCTTTTTGAGGGGAGGCCCTATTTTTAAAGGGAATTCTTTTTGACGGGGGGGGGGAGGCTTATTTCCAAAGGAGGCAAAGGGGTTCTCCTATTCAGGAGAACTGAAACTAATTCTAATGATGTATATGGTTCAAGTTTGCAAAAAAAAGTGTTTTTTTGTGGAAGTTTATGTGTCGATTCTTTTTTTTGGGGGGGGGGGCTGCGTGTTTACAGTGAAAGTAGCTTTTTGTAATTGGGGATAACTAAGAGGAAGCTCCTTTTTACGAAAAACGATTACGCAACCACAATTTTCAAAATTCGATAACCGGAAAGTTTGCCTTATTTGGGCATAATTTTCGGTTGCCATAGTTTCAGTTTCGCAGCAGCGAAACCGTTCTTCAGCTCACTCAAAACCATCACCGAAAAACAGTTCATCAGCCACACTCACCCACTCGACTGTTTTCCGGTTCCTCTGGTGCGAAAGGCATGGTTTGGTAGCAGGAAAACGGTTTCCGAAGTTTGAAAATCAAAGCAGGGGAGCCGAATTCCGGATAAATATACACTTCCTAGCTAAAATAATTTTATTGATATGTTTCAAGTTCATAGAAAAAAGTTTTTTTCACAGTTAACGCGATGATTTTTTTGAGGGGGGCCTTTTCTTTTAGGGGGGGCCTGTGCGACCGCACAGTTCGCACATTTCTAAGACCACCACTGTGCTTTACATCACACCTTATAATCAAATAATGCATGCTTGAAACTTTGTGAAGAAAACTGTCTTGCAGCTTTTTCTCCCATTATTCTGCTGGAATTTTCTTCCAACCTCACGTATCTCCGGCTGAGAAGCCAATTATCAGAAATTAAAATTTTTACGAAAAAGTTTGTTTTCAAAATCTCACTTTAAAAATGTTAAAAAAGTTTAGCGAAGAAGTAGTGTGCAGCTTTAGGTAATCGCACCTTCAATATGTTCCTAAGCATTTAAAGTTAATCGAGTGACTATTTTAGAAAAATACCTGACGAGGGCCAATGTACACCCTTGTGCAAATTAATTGAAATAAACCTCTAAACTTTTATATATCCTCATTCTTAGCTGAACAAGCGTAAATTGAGTACATATGTTGACTTTTTCGGAGAAAATGTTTATTAGATTACTTATTATTAAAATAAAATATTAATGACGTAATATATTCGATTATGACCTCATTAATATATACACAATCATTGCTCTAAAAATTTTTGTTTATGTAGAATTTGTAACTAGAGGTAGAATATTACAGTTGTTTTAAAAGACGGATGTTAGCCCTAGAAAGCGCGCAAGTATCTTAACTTTTCGTGAAAACACAGAAAAGACCTACAGGGAGATATCAAAGATTGTAGGTATCAGTATATCAACCATCAGTCGTATTATGAAAATGAAGAAAGAAACAGGGTCTGTTACCCAAAATATACTACTGGTGCATAAAACAAAAAACGAAAAAGCTATCCAGGGCTGGAAGGGTTTTGGAACTCCACAAGACCGGTTTAATTTTTCGCTTTTAAATACATCGGTTAACAGACCCGGTTTTTATCTTCATTTTCATAATACGACTGATGGTTGATATACTGATACCTACAATCTTTGATATCTCCCTGTAGGTCTTTTCTGTGTTTTCACGAAAAGTTAAGATACTTGCGCGCTTTCTAGGGCTAACATCCGTCTTTTAAAACAACTGTAATATTCTAACCTCTAGTTACAAATTCTACATAAACAAAAATTTTTAGAGCAATGATTGTGTATATATTAATGAGGTCATAATCGAATATATTACGTCATTAATATTTTATTTTAATACTAAGTAATCTAATAAACATTTTCTCCGAAAAAGTCAACATATGTACTCAATTTACGCTTGTTCAGCTAGGAATGAGGATATATAAAAGTTTAGAGGTTTATTTCAATTAATTTGCACAAGGGTGTAGAGCCGAAAACGTTCGTAGTACCTTTGTAATGCTGTATATAAATAGTGTAAATAAATTAGTGAATATGTATCAGATTTTTTGGTTGCTGTACCTTGCATCTTCAGTTTAAAAAATTTAGAGTGACATTGTGAGAAACAAAGCAACAAAGTTTCATGTAGCGAACTAACGAACTAATAAATAATAAAATCACTGTTCTGACCCATAAAATTAAAAAAAAACTTTTAGTTGCTGTCTTCAAAAGAATTTAATTAGCGCCAGCGGTAGACTATTTGCATTAAAGTGGCGCTAAAGCGCTGCCGCTACTCGGTTAAAATGACAGCGGCGCTGCTGCTTGTCGCTGGTGGCCGAAAAAAACAGCGGCGCTACGGCTAGCGAAAAAGTAGTGGCGCTGTTGAATAACGCCGCTGTGCCCAGCTCTGCGAAGAAATAACGCAACCTGTGGAAGTTATTGAAGAAAGAGACAGCAAAACAAAATCATTTGCAGAACCATCGATACCAGTATGTCCTTATTAAAGTCTAATTATAGATAACCTGTAGCTGTATTACCTCACACGTAAGTTACACAGTAGGGCCTATATATCTTTGAAGACGAAGTAGTAATTATCGTTCACCGGGAGCCAGGGCAAGTTTAGTTACCTAGCCCAGTTTAAATTCACCTAGCCTAAGTTTGTATGATTATACAAGCTCAAAGTTTAGTGAATAATTGGAATTGTAGGTGTAGTGTGATTAGGCGTTTCAGAAGTACCAGTGCCATAAAATGTTTGCTATAGAAACGGGTCCTACTAAAACCTGCAGGAGCGCAAGGATCACAAGGACCGTTCCTCGCCAGAGCACAAGGACCGCTAGGGGCGCTAGTGAGTTATTGCAAGAGGTTAGGGCCTGTAATACCTCACTGGCGGTCCTTGTGCTCTTGCGAGGAACGGTTCCTGTTCTCCTGCAGGTTTTAGCAATACCAATGGAGACACTGCTTCGATTAAGTAATATCTGTATCAGCATACACAATACACATTGCTTTCTGTGCAGATTGATGTCTTTCTGGCTCTGATATTTGCTGCATCTGGTAGCGAACGCTTTGGGTCATCAATCTTTTTTGCTAGGCCTACTTAAACGAAGTTACACTCAGCCACCCAATGGGGTCAGTAGAGATGAGGTTTTCAAAGCTTCTTTGTTTCACTTTTTTACGAAACTCGGACGTTAAAAGGTGTCAATCGAAAAAGTTAAATTGATTACATCATTTTGTTGCTGACTACCAAAAACACATGTAACCTCCATGCAATATTTCATACTTTACCTTAGCTCATTACTGGCGCTTCGCCACTGGGCAATGCCCAGGGTCTCAGCTAACTCTAGTTTCGCCTATGGGTGTGTTACGTAATCGCAATAACGCACGTAAAATGAATCATTATCCAGGGCGCCATTTGGACTTACATTCGTCATAAGCAAACCTTTTGGTCGCCTTGGCAGCAACCTCAGCCCGGCCATTGGATAGCGATAGGTGAGCCGAGAAGACGCGGAGTTGGGCACCCTATGCAGGTTTTGAAAAAACTCTCGGTAACAAAGGCAGTAAATTCGGGCCCACCATCGGTACAGATTTCCTCAGGAACCCCGAATATAGCAAAGTAAGTCCGAAGGGCGCGACTCAGTGCAGCTGCTCCACTGATGTTTGAGTTTGGCGGCGTGCTAAACACATTGGCTCACTTAGAAAAGCGATCCCCATATACCAGACAATGACGCCCAATAGATTCAAAAAAGGCAGCAAAAATCTTTTTAAAGGGTGTAGTAGGCCGGGTAGAACTCATTGGGGAGGAGCTGCTTGGGAAAGTGCATTGCGGTTACAACAAACACATAATGAGCGAACTGCTTGAATATCTTTGGTCATGCTTGGCCAAAAAACGGTTGCTTAAGAGCTCGACGTTCCATAGCTGACACGCCTTGGAGAGCAGAATGTGAAATAGACAAAACTTTGCGCCTGAGCTATAAAGACATTACAATGCGATCATAATATAAAATAACACCATGATGCACAAAATAACCGTCCCTAAATGGGAGTTACGGGCGTACTGGAGCAGATCGGGAGTAGTCCGAAGGAATCGTCTGACCATTTTCCTACTTTTGTCATAGCTTCTGGACTTCCTAAGATCACGAATAGAGACTCTGCACTTTATAGAAGCATGAAAAATTTCAATGCTGAGGAGTTTGATGATGAAGTATCTTATGAACTTGCTCCTTTTTTTAATTCTATAGAACTACTCACGTATGAAAACATCAACTTCAATTTCAGTAATTTTATTGCGAAATTCAAACATGTCATTGACAAACATGCTCCACTTAAAAACTTTTACGGAGGCAAAAAAAGTCAGCTGCAAAAACCGTGAATCACCAAAGGTATTCTTGTATCTATAAAAAAGAAACAAAAGACGTACAACTCACATTTTAAAAATGGCAACATACGAGCTACAACAACAACTCTTATTTAAAGAATACTCCAATAAACTTACAAAGCTAGAAACATTATCTCGAAAATTTTATTATGAAGAAAAAATCCAAAATAGCCTTGGTGACTTTAAAAATACGTGGAATTGCATCAAATCTATAAATAAAAGCAACTTAAATAAAAATTCCCAAAATGTTTATAGGTAAATGATAAAATAACTAATACTGCAATTGAAATTGCTAAGGCATTTAACAATTTCTTTGCCTCTGTCGGACCAAACCTTGCTTCGTCCTTCCCAAAAGTGTCTAAAAATAACCATCTAAAATTTATGAAAAATACAGTATCCTCGAGAATAGCTTTGAAAAAAGCTGTTTTCGCGTTAGACTTCAAGAAACCCTCTGTCATAACTCTATTCTCAAGTTCTGTACCGCCAACCAATTATCAAAGTATCCTCCTCGATTTACCTAAGCCCTCCTCAGGAAACCGAAATATTTGAAATTATTATGTCACTCAAACCAAAAAAATCTTGTGGTCCTGATGATATATCCAATATCTTTACAAGGGCAGCAGCTTCCACATTAACTCCTATTTTAATATCGTTTTACGCACTTTCATTGAAAGAAGGTTTATTTTTTAATTGTTTAAAAACTGTTAAAGTAGTTCCTATATTCAAATCTGGAAACGTAAAGTTAAGCAATAATTATCTACCAATAGGCTTATCATATTTTTGCAATTACAAACCGGGACGATTCCGAATAAACAAAGTGCTAATGATAGCATATAGCTGTTTGCGTGGGTGCACGCAGGGGAGGGGGCACGGTGCCATGCCCCCCTTTTTGGTCCTGTAACTTTGAGTTTATAATTTCTCAAACTAATACCGGTAATAGTTGCAGTCTTTTTTCACTTAGTTTAGCCAAACTTCTGCTTTTAGACATTAGCTGCGAAAATATTTTTGCATTGTCCATAGTGACTGCACTCATTGCATGCCCTTTATCGATAAAAAAGTGCGCTGAAATGATTTTTTTGTGTGTGAAAATCATAAAAAAATGTTGGCAGCTGGGGGCTACGCCCCCAAGCCCAAAGTCCCAGACCCCCTTAGCCTTCGGCGGCTGAGAGGTTCCATCCCGGACCCCCAGTTGTGCCCCCTCTCCTCCTTTTCCAAATTCTAGTTGCGCCACTGCCTGTTTGTTTAATTTTAAAAAGCAGCTAAGGTAGTGGGTGTTCTTTTCTACTAAAAGTATGTTAACACTTTCAACAATTTCCTTTCATTTCGTTTTTCCTTTTAAAATAAAATGCGTTTCTCAATTGCTGTTGTTTCTTAAAAATAGGTACTACCCTAATTTAAATCACGTGTTAAAATTTTGTCTGTCCTAGTAGTTTTAATCGTTCATCACTTTTGTGAAGCCTTGGAACATGTCACAGAACCGGCGGCAGTGCAGTCAACTTAGGGGCAGCAAGCGTTTATCAGGAGAGGCCAAAGTTTAAAATTAAGCACAAAAGCTGCTGCCTTTGAAAAGATCTAATTTTGTGAAGCCTCAGAATATGTCACAGAGCCGGCGGCAGAGTAGTCGACTTAGGGTGGTCAAGCGTTTATCAAGGGCGGGCCAAGGTTTGAAATTAAGCACAAAAGATGCTGTCCTCAAAAAGAGTAAGCTTGTTAATTACGGGGGCCAAGCAGTTCGATTGGGAGGGGCAAGCATGCGCCGGCCCTGATTTGTCATAACCCCTGCTGTTTTGTTTTTCATTCATACTAGTGTGCCTTGCGTTGACTCTCATTTTTGATCATGCTCTGATTAAGGACAGTCAATTTTTCCGAAAACGTTCAGCTTATTTTGTTTTCACGATGTTATTTTGTAAATAAACCAATATAAATAAATAATGTTAAATCTGCCGCAATCATCAGCTGTTGCTACCATACAAATATTAGAGATCTCTTCTCTACCAAAGTTATAACCATCAGAAAAACTTACATACACTGAAATCCACGAAGGCGATCCAGAAAGCTAAACTTTAAAGAGTTTGTTACTTTATTAGGTCTAATCTATGGGACGCCGCTTGGAAAAAACCTATTCGTTTTGTGAACCATGTTTTTTGGGCTTAGCCGCTTAAGCCTATGAGCTTATTTAAGCCATAGTTTGTCCGGCATATATATCGGAAATATCCTACTTATATATCTGACAAATTGCATTCTAAGTTGGACCAAAAAACACACGCAAAATAAGTCGAATATTTTCGACTTTTGTATTGGAAAAATTCGTTTGAAAAAAAACTACACGTTTTATGGACCATGTTAAGCATGGTTAACAAAACGCATAGTTTTTTTCAAACGGCGCCCCATGCATATCAGACTAATTATGGTCTACATAACCGAAACATTTTAACCGACCGGACGGGACGCCCGGACATGACGTTAAAACTGGGACTGTCCCGGCTAAACCGGGACGTATGGTAAGTCTATTTAAAGGTATAAAATTATGAAATGTCATACCTTAACCTACGTTGAAGCTAAATTGGCTAGGGTAGTACAAAGTACAATTTTAAAAAGTTCAATAGTACAATTTTAAAAAGTTTTATAGTAAAAAGTTCGGAAGTACAATTTTAAAAAGTTCAATAGAGAATTGAAGAAACTACTTGCATCTAACCAATTATCTTTGTAAAATTTCTATATACCTCACTAAATGTCCTTCTACTATATTTTCTAAAGTGCACACGGACTTTATGGACACCCTGTATTTGTGACTTTGTCTATGGTTTGTGACTTCGTTCCGTTTTTTTTTTGTTTTTATTTTGTTCTAGTTGCTTGATATTTTTCTGCCGCTGAAGGAGTGATTGCGACTCAAAGACCTTGCGGTCTCTTTGCGATCACTCCAGGACCCATACGCGTAGTAACGTCCTTTCGTTTTACTGTGTATATTGTGGTGCCATATAAATAAACTTGTAACTTGAATCGCAGGATATAACTCCTTTTACGCAGAATCGGAATCAGTCTCATGAGCACGTTTGGACCATTGAAAGCAGAAGTTATGAAAAATCTCCCGCTCCACTGCAGCCAAAAGAGCTGTTTCTTCATGGTCAGGTGATGCACAATCAGCAGATGAAATGGTGGCTAAATAGTCACATGGAACATAGTGATGTGACGTAGCATCAGCGGCATGATTTGTCACGCCAGGAAGATCAGCAATTTAAACCGTCTCATCAACGTACGTTGCTTCAAACGAAATAAACGAGTGTTGGTTATTTCATCCGGAGTACGGTCACCGAATATTTCCACAAGTGGCGTATGGTCTGTGACAACCACCAAATTGTCACAACTTTGTGTGAAAAATTGTGTCTGTTCCAAGCCCCACACAACAGCTAAAGCTTCACCCTCCACGCGGGCATAACGATCCATTTGGACCATTTTGTTCGCACATGCTGATCTATGCTTGCTTAAGGTGTAGGGGTTATTGTTATCAATTCGTTCAAAAATACGATGCATTTTCTTGGCAAATGTTGATTTATGCTTGCTTAAGGCGTAAGGGTTATTGTTATCAATTTGTTCGAAAATGCGAAAATACGATGCATGTTGTTCGCACGTGTTCATCTATGCTTGCTTAAGGCGTAAGGGTTATTGTTATCGAAGAGGTTGGAAATTACAGAAAAATTGTATTCATTAAAAACATTTTTGAAATGGCTGATGGGGTCCATATCCCCTTCTTGCATCCGCTACAGCATGGTTGTTATCAACTAGCCAACAGCCATGAGTACCGGCCAGCGTTTTTTGTGTTTGCAATTGTGCAGGAGTAACGGCATTGTGACACAATAATCATCTTTCGTAATGTCGAGCAACGATAGCGGCAGTGAGCTTGCGATGTAATGTTACTACAATGACAGATCAAGCAAGGATCGAAATCATTGTTTCTCACGGCAGATCAGTGAATACCTGCTATGAAGCACAAAAGTTGCCGAACCAATGAGGTGGGATAGAAGCCCCGAATTCCCCATCTTGTCTAGGCCCTTGTCCATAATTTCACACCATCCATAGCCAATAAAAATACGAAGTAATTCTTACATATCTTTACGAATTAGCCAGAAAAGCGTAGCCTATCATATTATTGTTGAGGCAAAATACAGTATTTTCAAAGTTGCGACCAACTTGTTGAAATATAACAAAAGGTTTTTGAAAGTTTGGAGAGAAAGGCAAAAACGTTAAAAGTAATCAAGAAATATTGTAAGTTGCATCTACTTTTTAAGATTTCCATGTGTTAGCATCAATGCTAAAAGAAGGGCATAGGTTTGACACAATATCTTTCAAACACCAAATTCAAATACATGATTGATCTGGGATTTGACTGAAAAATATGAAACAGTATGCGGCTGGGAATTACGTGCAGTGCCCGACGATGTAAGCGATAAAAGGTCTGTAGTTTGAAGTTAAGTTAATAACTATACAAATTGGATGAAGTATTAGTATCGAATTTGATTAAATTTTTGATACTGAATTATTAATTTAAATCTTACGTTATGAACAAAAGAAGGCCCATCTACAGTCTTTACGCCAAAACTCAGGGCAAAACAAAATAACTCCGCTGCTTTTAAGTGGATTGGTACCATGGGTGCAAATCCAGGGGGGATGGGGAGATGTATCTCCCCAATAATCCGGCAGCATCCCCCCAATATTTTTTTATGGAAGTAGAAAATTCCCCGTACGATGTATAATAAGCCTACCCAACCAAATTACATTCCTTCCAATATCGAAAAATGATCAATTTTGCTAAACCATCCCCTAACAACGACAAATCGTCAATTTTGCTGAATCACCTCCCCCCCCCCACCCAATGCTCAACATGGATTTGCACCCCTGATTGGCACGAAAGCAAAGACTGGCAGTGTGGTTGTGATTTAAAAACAACTGCCTTTCTGTTTTCCCTGACTGTTGTTTTCAGCAATAACGCTAAATGTTTGGACTAAAACATGATTTTATGAAGTGAAAAATCTACCAAGAAGTATAAGAAATCCACTGCTTACATTCAAAGCCAAATCGCCAAACTTTTATATCAGAACCTGATTTCGCTTAAAATGAACAGTTGAGAATTAACATGAGCCCTCACAGTTCCGAAGCGTAGAAAATCGAGAAATTTTAACCCTATTTTGCGTGGGGAAACAAAAAATGCAAGTGAAATTTTTAAAACTTGGTGCGCTAAAACTGCAAGACATATCGTTTTCAAATTTTATGTTTTTCTGTTTCAGCGTTTGGCTTAATTTTAACAGCTTTTCTTTAAAAGCTCCCATTAATGCAACATGTTGTTCGCACTGTACAAAAATCGCTTCGAAGAAGGGCATCTTTCATAGCTGGGAACGATCTCCATTGAGGTGGAGAGATTTCACGAGTTGCGTGAAAATAAAGATCTACAAAAAAGTGATAGATAGATATCATGGTGCAAAAGATGAACATATGGATTTGTAAATAACAAACAAAAGTAAAACATTGCATGAAGTTGTATTTTGATTATTAGGGCCCTACTTCTACTCGTCATTAAACACTATGAATAAAAATTTATAGTGTTTATCGTACGGGGAATGTTTAAAAATTTATCGTACGGGGAATGTTACTAACATCATGCTAAAATAAACAGCGCCTCACCAACAACGAACTCCACCGCACGTCGATGGAAGTTGCTGCACATGGCAGCACTATACTGCAGGGTTACCATATTTGGCTTTTTTAACGCCAAATTCCTCAAAACTAGCTTTTTTTCATCAGTGTTTGGCTCTTTGACATATTTTTACAACAATGTTAAAAGTGAAGATATTTGCAAATTTCTAAACACCGAATCGCTGCAGCTCCGACTAGAAAGATCGCATCAGTGTTGGTATGCTCATGTGACACAAATGTCCCCGGAAAGAATTACAGCCAAAAAACTGCTCTATTCAACACCAATTGGTCGAAGGCCTAGAGGCCGTCTCAGAGCTCGATGGCAAAATTACGTAAAAGATTTCAGTTGGTCTCGGCTTAGCATTCCAGCAAAGCATCTATCCTTTGTCGCAGTGGATCGAGATGCTTGGAGGCTCCAACTCAAGCTGCTGCCCCCGCGACCCCCTAAGGACAAGCGGATCTAGAAAATAAACGAAATCAACGAATGAATAAGTCAATACTCAACAATCTGTATAACAGATTGCCCACGTTTTCACTTTGCTCACGTAGTTTTATACGGCATCTGGAGAACTATTTTCAGGAAGACACTAAAAGCATCGTGCAAAGTGTCGCCGACGAAAACTGCTTAAATCGCTGACATTGCCACGTTTTACAGCTAAAATATTATCATGCAAGCATCGCTACGTATCAGATATTGAGGGTGAAGCGGCACAAGAGCTCGCACCTGGTTTGCAGACAGCATATCAGAACACAAGCTCAAATTTTTCAGATTTGAAAAATGTTATTGGGAACTGCATCTCGTTTACTCAAGCAAGAACCAATAGATCATGCCCAGTGGCGTAGCGAAAAACTAAAAAAGGGGAAGGCATAATTTCCACATTTTTTTCAAGCTTTTTTTTTTGGCCATACAAGTTTGAAGCTGATTGAATAACAAGAAAAGCTCTAGGGGGGTCTGGGGCATGCTCCCCCGGAAAAATTTTGCAAATTTCCATGCTGTATAATTTTGCAAATTTACATGCTGTATATTTAGTGCTTTTTGAATAATTTTCAGACAAATTTTGTTTAAATTTTTTTACCTTAATTATGCGTACTTCGCCAAATATGATGCCTTTTGTTCGCACATTTTCGATTATGCGTGCTTACGGTGGAAGGCTTATCGCTATCGAAGAGGTTCGAAACTATGGAAAAATTGTAGCCTATAGGCCCACCTCAAAAACGTTTTTAAAATGGCTGGTGGGAGGATGCAGAGTTGCATACCCCTCATCCTACCCAATGGATTCGCCCCTGGCCATAAGCTACAGAAACCATCAAAGAGACTGGCATCTTTCAGTCATTTGGCCCCATAAGTTTGATTGAGCTGCTGCCCCCGCGAACCTCCAAGGATAGGCGGGTCTAGAAAGTGAATGAATGAATAAATTAATCGACACTCAACAATCTGTATAACAGATTGCCCACGTTTACACTTTGCTCACGTAGTTTCACAGCATCTGGAGCACTTTTTCAGGAAGACACTAAAAGCATCGTGCAAAGTGTCGCCGACGAAAACTGCTTAAATCTCTGATACTGCCACGTTTTACAGCTAAAATATTATCATGCAAGCATCGCCACGGGTCAAATATTGAGGGTGTGGCGGCGTAAGAGCTCGCACCTAATTTGCAGACAGCATATGAGAACACAAGCTCAAACTTTTCAGATTTGAAACATTACAGTGAGAACTGTTCCTCGTTTAATCAAACCAGAACCAATAGGTCATGCCTGATAACAAAACACTGTGAAAGAACGTAGGCTATAGTTTCGTTTCTTTGAATGATTATTGGTTTTTGAAACATTGTGAAAAAGTAAACTATTAGCACCGCGTGTGAATGAACGCAACCGAAGTAGCAGACTACTTGCAAGTCAGTGCTGATCAACCTTTTTTGAAATCTAAAGAACTTTCAAATTTTACTTAAAAGCTTGTAAACACCAATGTTTACACTGGGATCACAACTTTCTGTTTAGTCCAGTGGTTCTCAACCTTTTTTCTTTCGTGGCCCATTTTTTGTTGCACAAAAGTTCTGTGGCCCATTAACTTTTCATTCTTCCTAAAAAAGGTAAAGGTACGGGACAGCGGGTGCAAGCACACATTGTTTAGGCCATTTTCAATTGTCGGCCCATTACAATTTCAATCACGAATGATTGAACGCTGTTAAGGAACATAACATGACGAACAACACATACACAAAACCCTTCGCACTTCCGCTTGTGCCGAGCGCCTGGCGCGAAAGCTGCGAATACTATTTTTAAAGTCTTTAGTATGACCCGACTGGGAATAAAACCCCAGTCTACCGGCTACCAAGTGGACGCTCTTAACCGATACACCAAGCGCCGGTTTTCATCCTTCCTAAACGAGTATTCATCCACAGGAGCGGATCCAGAAAGTTTTGATGCGGCGGATGTAATTTTGAATTAGGTTGAATGTTAGCTAAATACAAAGACGTTCAGACGTTTAGTCCCGGAAACGGGCGTAAATAAGCCTTTTTAAAATGTTTCATATCAGGGGCGTATTTAGAAAATTTTTCAAGGAGGGATATCAAATTTTGTCACTTTTTCAAGCATAGTTTTTTTTTCAGCAGAGTTGAGTTCAAGCAACTTAAGTAACAAAAACGACTCTAGGGGGGTCCGGAGGCATGCTCCCCTGAAAATTTTTGAAAATTTGCATACTGTAATGGCCATTTTAGTGTTTTTTGAGCAATTTTCAAGCAAATTTTATTTATAATTTTGGCCCCTGATTTTCAGTACTTAACCAAATATGATGTATTTTCGCCCAGTTTCGATTATGCTTGCTTAAGGCGACTCAGGCATATTTTTATGAATATTTTTATATGAAGAGGAATATGAAGAGGATACGTACCATAATTTTGAGCCTCTTCATATTTTTATAAGAAGAGGCTCAAAATTATGGCAAATTTTTATTTATCCAAAGCATTGTGGAAAATGGCTGGTGGGAGGGAATGCATCCCCCACATCCCCCTGGATCCGCCCCTGTTTATCCCTTCAACTTGCAAATTCCACCTTAGGGAGCCAAGTGGCTTGCTTTGAGTACCACACTGTAGTTGTAGCCGCTTAAAATCTAAGTCATACATGACGCGATACAAGGCATTGATTGCATCACGCCACCAACACGACGAGAAATATGTTCTATTACGACAATCGCCTAGATTAGTTTCACAATCTTTCTACGAAACTACACATTATTAATTGAATAATTGGAATGAAAATTATCTCTCTGTAGCAAAAAAACAGCTGCGTCATTCATTGTTACTACCGTCAAAACTACTAAACAAACACAAAAGTGTAAACTTAACCATAGTGACACAAATGAAACAGAATTTTTCAATAAATCTAGCAATTTTTTAAAAAGTTCTGTGGCCCACCTCAAAATGTTTCCATGGCCCACTGGTTGAGAACCACTGGTTTAGTCATTCTGGGACTCCTTAATGGATTGATGTAAGAAAAGCTTGTGCATGAAACTTCCAAAAAAGGTCTATCTCAACAACACAAACACTGTTATAATAAGAATCATAAAATATCTAATTGTCAAATGATTCAAATCTTCATTATATTTGCAATGTTACGCTGTAGCGAGAAGCCGGACCAGACTACGCGCTTACGAAAAAACGTTGCAGCGGTGGCGAGCCGTCGGCAATACTGTATTCGCGGTCATAATTTTATCTTCCTTTCTCGAGAAAACGATCAATGCGCTGTTCGAGCTCGCTTAGGAGTTACCATAGGGTTACCGTAATTTCACTGCGCAAAAAAAGAACAGGTTTCTTTAAAGTTCATCATCATCATGACTGCAGATGTCCCAATTATCCACCCAAATCCGTGTAAAGAGCAAAAAATGGTCATCACGTCTGCAGATGTCCGATTTTCCGTCCAAAATCAAGTAAAGAGCAAAAAAAAAATCATCACGTCCGCAGACCGTTGTTTCAGGTGAAAAATCCCAAAATTTTCATGTTAACGTGATTTGGCATGTTTTTCAATTCAATTCAACTTTTATTCCCGTACGCTAAAACCATTAAAATACACTGAAACAGTAAAATGAATGAATATTGGTACGGAAAACAAAACATGCAGCAAAACGGATTAGCGTTGAGGCATGCCAGTCGAAACTGACTGGACATGGCTGCACGACCGGTAGCATCACATTAACACACACAAAATAAAAAAAACATCAACAAAAACCAACCAACATCGTAGGCCTAACATACTTAAGTAGCAAAAGCATGCTGTAACAAAAAAGCAGATGCATTAATTTCCAACTCAAAATAGCAGCTTGTGACCCAACTGACCAACTAACCACGGAGGGCTTATTTTTGAAATTAGTACCGGTACTTAAACGATAGTAAAAGGCATCATCACAACTATACGGGTGCAAACAGTTTCGCGAGACATTTATTAATAATACTGGATTTCTGCAAGCCTTGTCGTTGAATGTTCTCACAGTTCAAAATGCCAAAATATGTTCAAAATTTGTCGTTAAATGTTTTCACTGTTCTAAATGCCAGAAAGGAGGACATTTGGCAATTTTTTAACGTTCTTGGAAGAAAAACTGTTTTTGTCCTCTAAAAGGAGGACGTATGGTAAGCCTAAGTTTCCAGCCATCTGTCCATCACTCCAAGATGGGACAATCCCGCTAAGCGCCTTTCCCAACGGCACAAGTAAACTTACCGGCTTGTTCTTCACACTGTCCCTTTAATGCTAAGCGTCAAACAGGGAAAGATACTGTGAATACCAATTTTAAACATATTTCTGTCTATATTTATAATGACACAGTGACGCCTGATATGAAAGTAAACTCACTTATGGTATGTGCACATCCTATTAAACTGGTACACCCTACGGTGTACATTGTACAATATAGACTATACCCGGTTGGAAAGTACTGGACTAGGTCATGCCGAAGTTTTCGATTCGGGTTCGGGCTTGGGCTATAGTTACTAAGCAGTGATACCTGGGCTATTGTCGACACAGAGACACCTGGTTTAGAGTCAGTTAGTTAGTTACTAATAGTAACTATAACCCTGCAGGCCTACAATGGTGACAGGGTGCAAATCCCGAAACTATCAGCAAACAACACAGAACAATGAAAACAAAAAGTAGAAAACACTGGCATTTAAAAAAGAATAGAAACAATAGCATGCAAATCAAATTTCTTGAGACGCTGCTAAAAAGAAGACAAACTAGGTGCAATAACGACGTTATTAGGTAGGCGTAATTAGGGAGACCAGGGGCGGATCCGGGGGGGGTATGTGGGGGATGCATCCCCCCACCAGCTATTTTCAACAATACTTTGGATGAATAAAATTTTTCCATAATTTCGAACTTCTTCATATAACAATATGCCTTAGTCACTTTAAGCGCACATAATCGAAACTGTGCGAACAAAATAGATCATATTTGGTGAAGCACTCACACACAGGGGCTAATAATATGAACGAACTTTGCCTGAAAATTGTTTAAAAAGCACTAAAATGGCCATTACAGTATGCAAATTTTCAAAATTTTTCCGGGGGAGCATGTCCGCGTACCTCCTAGAGTTCTTTCGTTACTTAAGTTTCTTGTAATTAACTCTGCCGGGAAACAACTGCGTTTGAAAAAAGTGACGAAATTTGGTGCCCCCTCCTTAAAAAAATTCTCAATGCGCCCCTGACATGAAACACTTTTAAAAGGCATATTTACGCTCGTTTCCAGGTCTAAACGTCTTAGCGTCTTTGTATTTAGTTAACATTCAACCTAATTTAAAGTTACGTACATCCCCCCTCCTCACCTAAACTTTCTGGATCCGCTCCTGAAGGAGACGGTTCCAAATGTTAACAAGTTAACAATACGATTGAAAAAGAAATGTTGGTCGCCTACTGGTTGTGTTAACACTGTTGTAGGGTTTGGTCAGAGAAACTGCGTTTCCTTAAATTGTAACCTGTATCTCGAAAAACAAAATAATCATCAAAATGTAAGTCAGACAACAAACAAGCAATAGCGAATTTTGTGCATAAAAATGAGGTAAAAGTTCAACTATTGCGGTATTCAAGAGATTTGATGCCAAATGTGTGAAGGCAATCAAGATAGGAAGCAAATGAAATGTTTATGTTACAACATATGCAAATATCACGAGTAAATGTTTTGAACCGATTCAACGTGTAAGATGCCTTTCTCACGATAAAGATTTCATAAACAGGTGCTGTACTGTGCTGAAGCGAATACCAGGGATTCAAGCTTAGGTCGGTCGCACATAACACATAAAAGCTTTAAGCGAAATTCATACATTTTTGGTGGAGAAAGAATGCAAAATTTGAGAAGCGCAAAGCGAAGCACTGCGTGAAATGCTACTAATGTGATACGAAAATTTCAAATCATTGCAGATATATACACTCAAATCTTTAGCAAATGACACAATACCAATATTATAAGGACCAATATAAAAAGAATTGTCAGGAGCAGTCAAGCAAGCACGAGTAACACAAAGATGATCACATTTGGAGGCAGCATGGTCAAGTTGTCGTTCTTGCAGCCAAGCAGCAAGTTTGTCCAGGGCAGTCTGCAAATTTACAAAATTAGAACTAATATTAAAAAGTTTGGCATCATCAGCATAAAGATACAAACAGTTTAGGGGATCTGACGATGGTGTGTGATCGACAATAATATTAATGTAAATAACAAGGAGGAGAGTAACTGAGGAACAAGGCCCTGAGGAACACCGCTTATGACAGGCAAAGAAGTAGAACACTGATTGTTTATGCTGACACACTGAAGGCGATCACTGGCAAAAAATTTAATCCAAGTAAGTATTTTGCCTCTGAAGCCATAGGCAGATAACACAGAGATTAGCTTACTATAACAGACACTACCAAAAGCTTTAGCAATATCTGTATAAATAATGTCAATGCTTTCATTTCTTTCAAAAGCACGAAGCTATTCATTTAGCACACATAACAGTTGAGAGCAAGCAGAATGTTGAGGTTAAAATCAAAATTGATTATCAGTGAGCAGATTGTGGGAGTACAGATGTTCAAGCATTTTATCAGCCAAGATATATTCGAATTAGGCTACGCGATTATTATTTACATGCTTTTACAGTCGATCTTTTGGCAATTTTTGTTTTAGCGCTGTAAGGCTATATAATGAGTTCTACTCATGGAAGCTCTGAACAGATTTTTTAAAATTAAAAAAAAAACTTTCCAAGATTTTTGGTTAGTGGTGCACAACAAAACGACGGAAAGGCGTAAAAAGTATAAAAAGTGCAGTGCAGGTCATTACTCGAGACCAATGAAGTCGCCGAAAGCGAATACCGGGGATGCGGACTCGAACTGAATGATCTCGATCATTTTTTGCCTGATATCGGAAGAAGTAAACCAAGTTTTGAACTTTTAGCCTAAACTGACTCAAACGTAAAAACTACTTGAACGAACTCGATGAAAATTTAAAATGCTTCAAGCTGATTTACCCAATGGCTCAAACATGGAGATTGACCCGCCACTTGTTACAGGCTCAGGCGCAATACCACAAGTTTGATAAAGACTTTGATGTGGGTAAACTGCAGCACAACAATGTCAAATTATTGCATTCCGGTATGCAGAAAGTCTTACTGAGTTTAAGTTACGAGCAAAATCGCCAAACAAAATGTTTCAAACATCACATCCGATTTGGGATTTCATCTGCTTGACTTTGAAATTCAAAATAAATTTTATTCATTCAAATACTGCTGAAATGGACGTTATTATACGGGAAGCAGTAGAAGCAACCACTAGCGCGATTTCCTTCGATCTTCTTCCGAAACGCGATAAAGTAGTATGTCTTTCTGTTATAGACAAACATGTTTCACACTCAAAAGGCGAACACGTGGTACAATTTCATTAGCAGCTATTATCTCAAAAACATTTGGCCTACGCTTCTAACTGCTACTGTTTGCTGTAAAAACTTTCCTATTTTATCAGTTAACGAAATTTTAAAGCATTGCTTTACCGAAACCCAGTATTAGTAGGTCAACTATTTTGTGTGGGCGTAATATTTACCATTTTAAAGTTTCGGAAAGGCGCGAAATGAACAATGGCTCTCGCAACTGTTTTGCCACTGTAGGGGATTGTAAAAAGTTCAGTGGAATCGAAAAATTGAACAATTAAAATCAGCATTACCAACGCCGCTCCAGGCTCCCCAGCATCTCACACTAATGTCAGTAATGGTAATGCCTGCAAAGTGTAAACATGTCTATTACGTGACTTGGAGACTCAAAACGTAGAAACGACGTGATCCGCATAGAAAGTTAGTGTAAACTCAACAAACTGTATAACAGATTACCCATCTTTGAGCTTTGCACACGTAGTTTTACAGCATCTGGAGAACTTTTTCAGGAAGACGCTAAAAGCATCGTGCAAAACAAAAGCAGCTCGAATAGCTGACATTGCCACGTTTTACCTCTAAGATATGATCATGCAAGCATCGCTACGTGTCATATATTGAAGGAGTGGCGGCGCAAGAATTCGCACCTGGTTTTGCAGACAGCATATGAGAAACACAAGCTCAAATTTTTCGGATTTGAAAAATGATATTGGGAACTGATTTTCGTTTACTCAAGCAACAACTAGAAGGTTAATCGTGGCATAAAAACACTATTTTCCATTCTTTGAATGATGATTGGTTTAAAAAAAAAAACATTGCGAAAAAGCAAAACCAAATCATAGGTCAGCGACAACTTGTCCATAAATGCAACCGGAGTATTAAGCGGAGCGTTTTTTTGATCGGTTTGTACCTGAGAGAAATTTTGGGCTTTATTTGGGCCTAAGGTGTAACTTCCAGATAAACAACCAACACCTTTTGTTCAACAACAAAATCCGTGGCAAGCTATGTTGACTTCGGCAACGCTAACCCATCCTTGCGTCTGCAGCTTATTCCGTTCATTCTTATCCGCGCAGCATGTTCGCTAATCGCTAATCCACACTTCAAAGCGTATTTTAAAAAAACGCGATTTATCATTCAATTGTTCTAAAGCGAACTTAAATTTTGGATTGTTTTGGGCCAGTTTAGGACTACTAATCAAATTCGAGTTCGAAAAGATTCCTACATCAATCAATCTGTTTGTTTATTTACCAAGTGATACAGAACATAACAGCAAAATTAAAATATAATGACGCAATTTTCAGTGTAGGTGTATTCACTTGGCCAGGAGACAGCGAATAGACCGTGCGGTCATCAAGTCTACCGCCACCTGCTGAACAAAACAACATCAGGAGTAGGCCTAATCGCTACTATTACCAAAGAGAGAACAAACGAAAAAAAATTTAAAAAAAAATCACCTAAGAGCCTTTGTGTGATGAACTGTATTAATTCCATTGCGTATTTTATTTTGAAATTCTGAGGACTCAAAAATTTCACTGAAGATTTGAATTTAGAAGTTACTCAATAAAAAAAGCAGTTTCAAAGATGTTTTTAGTATTTGCTGATGAGAATACTTTTGAGTTGTTTAGAGAATAGATGTTTGAAAGCAATTTGACATAAAGGGGGATTTTGTTCCAAATTGTCACGCCAACATAGTAGTTTGAAGCAGATTGTCCAGACTGTGAGTGCATTCTTTGCAAACAATAATTTTTATTAGTAATGGACCTTGTGTTGTGATTCTGTTGAGTTGCTACAGATTTGTAGTAACTGTCAAATATACATGGCAGATTGCCATGATGAAATGAATGCATAAACTTAGCCATCTCAATTTCAAAAATATCTTTAACTTGCAGAATTTTCGTGTCCTAGTACAAAGTCGACATTTTTACGCAGTCTTTTAAACATTAAAAATTGATAATTCTAAGAATTTTGTTTTGTATTACTTGGACCTGTAATTTTTAACTTGGACCTGTAATTAAGTAATTTTGTTTTGTGTTACTTCGAGATTTCGAACTAATTACTTTCGTAATCATTGGAGAAATCAAAGCTTTATATAGCTATTCTCTTGAGTTTTTGTCTAGGCATAAGCAAAATGTGATATACAAAACCATGCTTTTTTGCTAAATATTTAGTTAGGACTAATACACTCGATCTCCTGACAGCTGTACGGTTTCGACTTCTTCTTTCCAAAAAAACATGCAACTTACCGGTGTTTTTGCAGCATCACCCAATCTACCTTTTTACGTGCGGTCATTATAGAAGCCCAAATTAGTCCAGAATAAAATGTAAGCTCAAAATCATTCTAACGACTTTCAAAGCTTTTTTGTTGCTTGATTCGTCAAACAAACAACTTCAATTTTGTTGAAACGTTCTAATCGCATAAGCGATGGGCAATGCATGCAGAGGAGCCAGATCCAAGCGCTCAAACAAGTCCAAATTTAAGGAGCGTGTCACATAATCTCCTGATCATTAATGTTATACACGTCCAGGCTTCACTGAGATACCATTGAATTACCAGCTCGCTGTCGCCATTGCTTCTGGTTAAGGAAATTTGGCAAAAACTTGGCCATTCCATGGCCCACGCTGTAGTAAGACGAAGTGAAGACCGAGAAGGATACGACGCTGAGTCAGTTAAATTTACCATTAGCTCATTCATCAATAGTAGTTGCCACATTCTTGTTCTGGGAGTAGCCCCAAATATAGCTGAGTTAATGCAAATGGGAATGGGGCAAACAAGCAATGATCAGATGATTGAATAAGCTCCGCAACTTTTGAGTAATCAATGTTTTAGCTAATCCAAAAACCACTCACAGGGTGAATAAGTAAAAGTTAGTTTAAAAAAAATTATTTATAGTTAATACTGTAGTTGTTAAAAATAATGTGTTCTTTGGTTTCGTTTAATGCTTCCTTAATTATTTGGTAGAACTCATTCACGATTTCTTACGGCGCTTCGTAGATAATTTCAACTTCAGTTTCTGAAGTTAAGAAAATTTGCATTTTTACGCGCGCATGATGCTTCGTCGTCGTAGCTAACTGTGTTCTGACCCACGGCCGCTTTCTGCTTCGCCGCGCTTCTACCGTTTACGTAGGTCTGAACTTTTGTAATTAAGTTCTGGATCTCGAGCGCTTTCGGTCTTGCCGCGCCCATCCGATTAACAAACTGTATACAAGTTTCAATATTTGTTGGCTTAGTTAGAGCTAGCTTTGGCTCTCGTAGTTGCGCAGTTTTGTGCACCTGATGAGTCTGAAAGGACAAAAAAAAATGATAACCGGTTAGCGTTTTTCGTGCACTAAGCGTTAGTGTACACTCGGCCCGTGTCGTGCTTGCATTGCTCGGTGTCGCAAACAATCATTGTTTTGGATCTTTCATATTTTCAATGTCGACTTACTTTGGTCTTGAAGTTTTGACATTGTGATTAGCTGAAGCTGATAAACGACATTTTTAACTGAAGACAATTCGCGGTGGGAACCATATGGAGTTTTCAGCTGCAACCATCGGTTTTAATGTCAACTTTTTATCGAGTGAAAACGTTTTGCGTCTCTAAGCCTCAGCACAGCGACTAATTGACGATAATGGAACAGCTGGCACATTTTCGGAGGAAAAAAACCGGCGCCGATAATTTAGATCAAAACTTCCTGCCAGATTTCCGAAATTCTATAAATTGAGCCAGCTAATGACTCTTACTTTACATTTCATATCAACATCACAAGATGAAGATTCAAACTTTGGTTGTTGTCGTAGCGTTACTGGCCGCGTTTGCAAGCGGTAAGTAGTTTTTACTATTCATCTTAAAAATGATGATTTTTTTAGACCAATTGCACCTCTGTCATTGTTTTCAGTTTTTGTAATCACGTTCTGTTTTGCAGCACAGCGATTTGAAACGGAATTCTATTGTCCGGATGGGCCGGTTATACAAAATGGCTTGGCTCCAGAGTGCGGCGACAGTAGCCCAAACGGGAGTTATCCATTGCAACACCGATGCAATGTCACTTGCCCCTTAGGTAAACCGTGCCATTTTGAAGTGTGCTAAAAATGCGTAAAACTCGTGTAATTTTACAGGCACGGAACCAAATGCAACTTTCGTTAAATGCCGAAACGCAACTTTGAACAACATTCCGGAAGGTGGAACGGTGTGGCTGCCTGAGAACACTATATGCGAATGTAAGCAATGGGTATTTATTGAATGTAATCATGTACCAGCAAAGCTTCTTTATAAGACTTGCGAAATGAAATTTTCGAGGTATCTTCACAACCTTAAATGGGTTTGGAGACCTATTACAACTAACTTTTTTTACGAGCTCGTCATGACAACAAAGAAAATGGAAGAGCATGCGCATCGTTACAAACAATAGTAGTTGTAAATACTATTTACCACACGTGTTCAATGGCGAATGATACTAGGGCTAAAGAGCTCACGTCCTCCTTCCCCACAAACATTTTGTTACGCGGATTGATACGTCAGTGCTTCGATATTTCCGGATGGACAAATTTGCTGATACACATTCACTCTATTCTTCCCCTGCAGTTTATTTAAAAAAGCCTGGATCCACCTCCGGCATTGAAATAAATTTATTTGCAGCAAATCCCGCTCTAAGATGTTTGACCCCTCCTGCTCCCCCTTTTAGTTTTGGTGTGGAAGGCTCTTTCACCTGTGACCCGGTAAACGGAAGACCTGGTGGCGGATGGAACTTGGGTGATACGTGTGATTACCATTGCCCTGAAGGTTAGTTTCAGGAACATGACATAACACTTTATGCTTAGTAAAAAATTTATCTGTGTATAGGTTGGACTCCTGTTGGGGACGAAATTACGACTTGCACAGAAGACTCGCCTGATAATACTTTTCAACCACAAGCTCCGTGTTGTGAACGTGAGTACAAAAAAGAACAAAGATACATTATTGAAGTTTTGTGCTTCTAATCTGCTGAAAAGAGTGTTAAAAAATTTGATACGTTTGTAATTGAATCACGCAGATCTCGCACAGGTGCAACCAAGTCAAGTATTATAAAGATATGAAACAGAGGGTGTTTTAAGCACAAATTGTAACCTGTCATATGCGTTGACTGACTGTCGCACAGGTGTAACCAAGTCAAGTATCATAAAAATAGAAAACAGAGGGTGTTTTAAGCACAAATTGTAAACTGTCATAAGTTTTGAATGACTGTCGGCCCATTACAACGTCAATAAAGCATTATTGAACACCGAACGGCAATTAATCATACAACAAACACTGTAAACCAGGGCTACTCAACTATAATCACGATCGGTCCAACTGGAAAAGTTCATTACTTGCAAAGGTCCAGTAAAAAATTTATAGCTGGTTTGATTCCGGCAAAAAAAACAAAGCTATACCAGCCGGTTGCCTGAGTGATTAAAAGCATTGCTATCGGCGCGGGCATAGTTATCCTGTCCAATTTGCTAGGCCTGGAAATTAAACGCTAATCCTCCCGCGCCGATAGCAATGCCTTTAATCACTCTGGCAACCTGCTGGTTTGGTTACCCTGTCCACAACCAGCTGGTTTGCTCAACTGTCAAGCGCACGCTATCGCTGCGAGAGGTCTGGGGTTCGATTCCCGGACCGGTCAAATCGGACACAGTGTTGACAATGGCTCGTCACCGCTGCGACGTTTTTGTGTTGTCCAGGCGCAAAGCAGCGGAGATGGGCCTCACCACTAGTTACACGCTTCGGCGTGATATCGCGAGCATGATGGAGATTTGTTTTTGATTTATTTACCCTGTCTGCATGTGGTTCCAAAGGCCGACGGGTTTGCTGCATCATAATCAGTTTTTCAATTCATAATCATTTGTTGATGTCATAATTAAAACAAGTGATTATGACACTAAAAATTCAATTGTGATGCAAAAAGCCCAGTGGGCTTTTGGAACCACTTAAGGTAAATGTGGCCAGAGACTTGCCACCGCTGCGATGCTTCTTCGGAGCTCAATGGTCTGTTGCCTGATATAGTTTTATGTTTTCATTTGGAAAATATTCGATTTGCTAAAACTTTATTGGGGTCCAGCTTCAGCATTCATAAGGTCCGGATTTGGACCGCGGGCCGCCAGTTGAGCAGCCATGCTGTAAACCTTTCGCACTTCCTGCTCGTGCTGAACGCCTGGCGAGCTGTCAATGCAATTTTTAAAGCCCTTTAATTCCTGTAAATATGAAGTTTACAAACCTGGTTTAGTGCGCAATTGCAATCACGCGGCAATTTCAACAGATACATCAAGTAATGCAAAAAAAATACTGGACAAAATGCGGTAGTTTTTGCGGGATAAAGTAAATCAACTTCATCTTACCGCAGAACGACCAGTCAACGATAATTTTCTGCTTGCAGCGTTTGATTAGGAAGCACCTAATACAACTCAATAAATAGCATTATGGACTAAAAAAAGTTTAGCTTAATGACTTACGAACAGAAATGCATACACTCTAAAAAATAAAGATTCGTTTGCAATAACTCTTTGCAAAGATTCAAGAGAAAAATGAATCTTCCGGCAAATTTTCAGCCTTTCTCGAATCATATCGAAGAAAAAAAGGAAAGCGAGTTTTTTGGAAGATCAAAAGGGGATTTGCGTGATTTCGCCATTGTCGTGCCACCTCCAACCGCGCTTTTTTTTCATTTTTTGTCGCTCGGCTGCTCACGAGTTGCGCCTTTTGTCGCAAAGCTTTCAGCTCGATGCTGTCAGCTTAGACTTTAAATTGATTCGATTGGGCCAGGCATTGTAATTTACAGAACGCATACTAAATAGCAAGGGTGGAAACTCAAACCTAAACCTAAACCTGAAAACCCGGTTTTAAAGGAAATTTTGGAAACCCAAACTGAAACTGACACCTACTTAGCCAAAATTTTGAAAACCTAAACTTGAACCAAAACCGCTTTTTCTTGAAACGTCAAAACCGAAACTGAAACTAAAACCTGTTCAGAATTTTCTAAGGTTTTGGCTTTTTAAAATTGTCATCATCATCATTACCAGTACAGTTCCTTTAATGCTGAGCGTCAAATAGAGAAGCTATGAATACTAATTTTTGAGTCTTTGGTTTTACCGAACTCGGAATTATATCCAAGTTGACAACTTCTGAAGCAATTGCTCTCCTCACTCGGCCATCTGAGCTGCTACTTATCATCGTAATGAAACAAAAACGCCAAGAAGTAGATGATTTAAATAATACGTCTTCACAGTAAAATTACTTTTTTGGATGAAACTTAAACCGAAACTGAAACCCAGAAACCGAAGCTGCGCGTAAGCAAAACTGAAACCGAAATTGGAACCGATTTTTTAACAGCCGTGAAACCAAACCAAAACTGAAACCTGACATCTGGGTTTCAACACACCGAAACTGAAACTGACACTCAAACGCCAAGTAGCCAGGTTTCCACCCATAGTACCAGATGATAAGCAGTCCGAGCAGCCAGTTTATGCCACATGCTATGAAGCATCTTAAGAAGTAGTGTTTTTGTCAACTGTTATCTTGTGACGCAGTGACTGACAGCAAATGTTAGAGTTTTGGTACAACTATCAATGAATTACTCGATTGCTAATTAATGCATGCAAAAAAGATGGTACCGGCAAGAGTATCTACTGTAAGCCACAGCTTCATGTAAAACATGTTATTTCAACCAGTAAGAAGGAAAAAAGTATCAATTAGTAGGCTTAGTCTCTAGTCATTCATAAGATCGGTAGTCTACAAATCTAGCTTGCTCCTTAATAAAAACACCCACATTAAAAAAGATTCTTTCAAGATTCGTCCAATACACAATTTCGTAAAGATTTAAAATGAATCTTTCAACATTCGTCCAAACACAACGTCGTAAAGATTTAAAATGAATCTTTCAACATTCGTCCAAACACAACTTCGTAAAAATTTAAAATGAATCTTTCAAGATTTATTGAAACTGATCCTTTGTAAAAATTCATTTTCACTTAAATCTTTCGAAGTAGTGGTGAATAAAAAATTTATATTTTACTCATAATTTTTTAGAGTGTAGTATCCCAAAATATTGCTGTATGATATAACCAGGTAAATAGAAAAATAATTCACTACAGGGTGACACACAAAAAAAACGGTCATCACCTAAAGTTGAATAACGTTTGAAACAATTAATCAATTTTTTCAATTTTTCATATTTACCAATAAGAATTAATGTTATAAGAGTCTACCAAATTTGACCCTCGAGATGCCATGGACTACTGAGCAAAAGATATTTATTGTTGAGGCATATTTTCGGCAGAAGTCTGTCCACGCAGCTCAATTGCAATCCAAAGAACGGTTTAGATGTCGTGAATTTCCTGTTCATTCAATGATCTACAGATGGGTCAACAAGTTCAGAACCCATGGGACTGTGCATAACCTCAATCGTAAAGACACTAGCAGACCATCATACTCTGGACGACCGAAATCATCAAGGACACCGCACAACGTTGCTGCAGTCAGAGACTCTGTTGTCCGCAGCCCAAGCAAGTCTGTGCGTCGGCGAAGTCAGGAGCTTGGAATCAACCGAGAGTCAGTGCGGAGAATTTTGATCGCAGATCTCAACCTGTATCCTTACAGGATACAGATTAAATAAAAGCTTTCACTTGATGACATGAGGAAGCGCGTGATCATGTGCCAGTGGTTTTGCGACAAGATTGACGCTGTGCCAGACTTTCTTGACAATGTCTGGTTTTCGGACGAGGCACATTTTCTGTTGTCGGGTCACGTGAACTCTAAAAACAACATCTTCTGGGGAAGCACATCTCCTGAGCACTGTCTGCAAAGGCCATTACACTCTCTGAAGTGCACTGCCTGGGTTGCCATCTCCAAACATGGCATCATTGGACCATTCTGGTTCGAGGACGACAATGAGCAGAGTGTGACACCGAGCGATGTGTCCAGGTGCTTGGCAAGTTCTGGACAGCACTTGGTCGACGGAGTGAGGTGGTCAGGGTCCTCCAGTGGTTCCAGCAGGATGGTGCCACCCCCCACATTTCAAAAGAATCATTGGCATGGCTACAGCAGCGTTTTCCTGACCGACTGATCAGCCGCAGGTGTGACCCGCAGTGGTCGCCGTATTCACCGGACTTGAACCCCCCAGATTTTTATCTGTGGGGATACCTTAAGGACCGGGTCTATGCCAACAACCCCAAAAGCATCCTTGACCTGAAGGCAGCAATCACAGCAGCAATAAGAGCGATCCCAAGGGAGGAATGCGGGAGGGTCATCGAGAATTTTGCCCGCCGGATCCAAGTGTGCCTGTAGCGCCGGGGAGCTCATTTCGAGAACATTTTTTTAACCGCCAGTGAAACAAAGAGGTTTTGTAGTACAGACTTGAAATTTTCGAGTTGTCTGCTACACAGGACGTGACCTAATGTAGCTGAAATTTTGTGTCAATATAAATAAAACTTTGGAAGTTATTCGAATTTAGGTGATGACCGTTTTTTTTTGTGTCACCCTGTACCTTAAGGAGGAAAAATAAAGCCGCTGTAAACCTCAAAACTGGACGTTTCGACAACATAAATTCAGCTCTCATCATCAACAGCGTATGCAAGGCAGTACAAAACTACAAAACTGTAATTCACTACCACTGTGCAATACCATTTTACATTCTTATTTCCGGAAAATCTATGCCGGAAAAACTGCCTCGGTGGAAGTTTATAGGGTTTGGTATACCGATACAATATTAATTCCTCTCATGCATGAGTAAAAGAAAAAAAAAACAACCCGCGCACCCAGATTAAATCAAAAGCATTGATGTTTAAATTGATATTTCTTCTTTTTCAGTTTTAAATTGATAAGTATATCCCTTTGAATTGATATACCTTACAGAGATAATGCAATATTGCGTTATATTAGTTCATTAGGTCTAACTTGATTGTTAGTTAACTAGCACTCTATATTTTTCGCAGCCCCGTGCACACTCGAAGAAGCTTCCGATGTTTTGTTTATTGTCCAACAATCTATTTGTTCTGACGGAAGCTGGAGCGACATAACAAGTTTTCTTGTCGACGTTTTGAGGTGAAAATGTTTACTTGTTAAAATATGCGTACTAACGAATTTAAGGCTGTTGATTGTTGAAAAATACAACGAATTCAAAACGGACAGCAGAAATTTTTAAATAGATTTTGTTAACCAAAAACAGGCATTTAAAATTTTAGGTGATGACGTACTAAGAACCAAATTACGCATTGTTGCGTGCAAGAGTTACAGCTGCAATGCTCTTCAACCAAAATCACTTTCACTGATCAAAGCCAAACTCCTTTATTCAAGCTTTACCGTTTAATACTAAGGAGAATCGCGTTTGATTTTTGATCAATCAAAGCAAATTTGGTTGGCGAGCATTGCAGATGAAACTCTTGCACGCAACAATGCATAATTTAGAGCTTAGTACGTTTCCTTAAACTTTAAACGCATTGACAAAATTCTACCGTCATTTTCGAGTTCGTTGTAGTTTTTAGCACCTTTCAGTGAAAAAATAATTCTATGCTTTGATACTTGCTGAGATCATGAAAAATCCTACAACTCAGCATCGAGTTGTTTATGGAGCAGATTTGATAGCAGGAGTCTGAAGTCATAAAACCCAGTCTATTGGCGTGTTTGGTGACTTCTAGCAATGCATATTATTCACTTGGTCAAGCCTTTATACGTTGAAGCCAGTCTGTGCAGAAATTATGCGTAAGAAGAACAATTTTGATTATGAAATGATACGATTCTTGTTTTAGCGCGATGTTGTTCTTTTAACCTTGTGCTCAATGACTTCCAACAGTTTTTTTGCGGGGGGCAGCAAATATTACATCAAGCGTATGGAAAAAATGAATCGACACAGCACTAAAAACCATTGTTACGTGAAAATTACATTACACAAAAACATTTGTTAAATATCTCGTCAGCCTTGCTACGCACAGCCAATCCAGGCTAAACTCATTCCAGACTGTAAAGACTCTTTTTTTGCATTTTTTTGCATTTCTTAAATATATTTACACAAAATAACACAATTACGCAAAATAAATATGAGGTAAATTCCATTACAAATATATTTGAATTCGCAGCAACAAATAAGACAACGCGCGGATGTTTCTGAGACGTTAGCTTTGCTTGCTAAAAGTTTTGTTCAAGGGTTCAGTTCAGTTTAAAGTAGTTTGAGTTGTATTAGAATTATTTTTTTACAGTGAATTCAAATCCGCCGAAATTCATGCAGCATTTGCCTTCTACGGGCTAGATGGTGTTATAGACACGTTAGCATTTAGAAAAATTGACGATGAATTGAAAGAACAAATTGGCCAGTATCCTTACGACTTGAAAAAAGCAGGTAAGCAGACAATGTTATTGGGGATACAAATGAGTTCTGGTTAAACACGGAGTGTTTTCACTTAAAAAGTACTTCATGACATTGCCAGAGCGTAGTATGCTGTGTGTAACAGCTCGGATGGCCGAGTGGTAAGAGCGCTGCCAGCTTCTGGAACGGTAGACTCGGATCAACTAAGCCAATGACTTTAAAATTGGTATTCACAGCTTCCTTGTTTGACGCTTAGCAGCATGAAAAGGACGGTATGGAGAACAAGCCGGCAAGTTTACTTGTTGTGCCGCTGAGAAAGTCACTTAGCAGGATTCCTCATCCTGGAGTGGTAACAGATGGCCGGCAACTCCTAAGCGAGCTCGTTATACCGCTTCCATCGTTTTCTCGTAATAGGAGGATAAACACATACTGCAGGCCTATATATTATGTATGTGTGGATATGCAGCCATATCAAAACACAAAACTGTTTCATAAAAGTTCAATTACTTTTTAAGTGATTAAAATTGGTGCTACCTGTCAAGAACGGTTGTTTCGGAGTTCAAATACGAAATGAGTCAAGCTAGTGACTCAAAAATTAGTACTAACAGCTTATGTACGTAATGTTCAATATCGTACAGAGATGGTGTGGAAAACAAAACGACCAGTCCCACGTAGTCATAAAATTCATCATCGCTGCAACATTCTATACGTTCCTAGTTGTGTTTTCCAGATCCTACGCCAACATGGATGCAGTCAACTCGTGACTAGTTCAGCGTATAGGTTATCGCACGATCACGGCGTAAATCGAGGGTGGGAACCTGCGGCCCGTGGACTACATGTGGCCCGCTTAAGTTTTGAATGTAGCTCGCATCAGAACTTTGTTAAGTGTACAACAAACTGGTAGAATAGAAAATGTTAAGATTTCTTACAAACTGTTGATCACGTTCAACTACATGCTGTTCTTGTGGTATAAAAACGCGCAAAAGTCTCTGATTTTTGCAATAAAAAACAACTCAGCATGAATGCTTAATAAATTTACGACGTAATATTGTGTATTTTTAAGACAAAATTATTAAATTGAGAGTGAATGTGGCCCGCTGAAAGTATCATGCAATCAATGCGGCCCGCTATGCTTTGCTGGTTCCCCAACCCCGCGTAAATGAATGAAATTAAATTACTGCTATATGTGATAGCCTGTACTTGACCGTAGAAAAATGCACGTACCGTCACTAACATTACTAACCTAACTCATTGCAACTATTTTTGACATTCAAAAATGTTGGAAAAGCAGGAAATTGCAACAATTTTGCCAAGTGCTTTGGAGATGTAATTTTGCTTTCGCAACAGGTCACTTTATCGATTAATGTTTTTTAAACAAATCAACCCACAGTCTACACGAATTTACTTTAACACAAAATAACGCTATAATTTTTCCCCTTTACTTGTTTTCGATAAGGTATTTGTGATGGATGCCAGAGCTGGATGTCTCGAGACGTGTCTCGGTCTCGAGACACGTTTTTGAGTGTCTCGGTCTCGCTACGTCAATGTCTCGTCTCGGTCTCGGACCTTGAAAGTCTCGGAAAATGGTCATGTATCGATCGAGACATGAAAAAATTTTGGATTTAAAACAGCATTCAGGTCTTTGATGCGGAAGCAACAATGGTACTTACCCGATGTATTCAAAGTAAAACATTGTGCGTGATTTCGCACTTTGCAAAAAACATTTGGCCACTTTTTGTTTAGACTATTTTGCTTTGTTGTTCAGGCCTGCAGAATTGCAGGCTTTTGCTTTCTTTTTGTGAGCAGCATATATGAAAACTGGTCTATTTCAACCACCAAGCACATGCATTCGATGGTAATCTACTCTAGACCAGGGATGTCTAACCTTTTAATTTGTTAGGGACCAATTGCAAAATTACATTCATTTTTAACTGGGTCGCAAAGCGACCAGAATTCCAATGTAATTTCATATTATAGTTCTAAGAAAAAAAAATTAACCATTGATAGGTAGGCCTTGTACTGTGCCGCATTTTGCTGAAAATGCATCTTTTTTAACAACAAAGAAAATTTAAAAATCCATTAATATAATTTATTAATGTAATAATTAATCCAATAATGTCAATTTAGTTTTAACTTTTAACAATATGGCCTTCACTCAAAGACATAACGACCGCTAGCCACGTCTAAAAAATTAATATATTTTTTATGGGCAAACGGTGTGTCAAATCAAAACATTTTCAGGAGAGTAACGTGTCATATGTCATAAAATTAAGATTTCTACAAATTTGTTCCGTATGAAAGATGCTATTCTCGTCTGGTTTACAACAGCTATCAAAAGATTATTTAAAGTAGTCCAGGCCCAAAAAAAGCTTCAAATCGAAAAAAGTGCAGGGATTGCAGTTGCGGGAAATTTGGTTACCGACATGGGAAGTGCTTCCAGATTTGAGCTAGCTCTTTTTATTAGAAAGTTATTAACCAGATAGATTTTCAAAAATGCATAGTGTCACAATGGCTTTAAAATGTTTATGTTAATTAATTTATTATTTATCAAATATAAAGTATTTTGATTAAATTTCATAAACATTCTCGTGCTCAATACTTGATAAACTTGCTAAAAAATTGTTTTAACGGAGGATAGTGGGCTGCAAAGCCGACATCCCTGGTCTAGACCAACATAGCCTACCAATGACTTTTAGTTTAAAGTTTTCTTGACATCTTTTTCGTTAGATTAAAAAAGAATATTGGGCCGTGTAATCGTCTGCGAGAGGTATTGCTTGCCTTGCAAGCTACAAGGACTTAAATCTTCTGTGATAATAAGCTGTTTCGTTGTTATTATGGTGAACTCGTTAAAACATTAATTGTAATCGTTAAAAGAATATGACCAATAGCACACTTATAACAGACCAATAGCACATTTATAACAGCACATTTATAACAGGTTCATAACCGCGACGGCTTCATGGGTTCATTTGTTTTTGCTAATGTCATTTTGCTATAAAGTTATTTCAATAATTTGGCTTAGTAGAGCCCATACTCCAGAGTATTACTATCGTTTATATATTTTCTAATTTTTGGCTTATGAAGTGTCGTGTCTCGTCTCGAGTCTCGTGACTTTAAAGTCTCGTCTCGGTCTCGAAGCTATGATGTCTCGTCTCGGTCTCGGTAGGTTCGGTCCTCGTTCCAGCTCTGATGGATGCTGCACTAGTTAGCAACCTACTAAACTCAAACATATCATGTTTGGATAATAAGATCCCATATACGAGTTTGCACTTGCCGCATTGCCCGATCCAGAGCGGGTAAAAAATGTTCAAGCTCCCCCCTTCCACACTTTAGGATTTCCATACTTTTACGTAGATCCACGAAACAGCAAAACAATCAACCTTTTTTCTGATTTTTACTCCCTCATGAAACTATTTCTGGTTCGGCCCAGTGTTTTTGTTCTCTCTCATGCCATGCCTACTCTTATCTTTACTTGACTACAGATTATAATCTATGATAATCATCATAGATTATGTTACACATGCTTATCGCATTGTTGCCTCATTCTTTTTGTTCATTTTTAATGCGCTTTTCATGTCGCATTCTTAATCGTGCTAACGGCGATGAAAAAAAAAAAAACACTATCCTAGTAATAGGCTACTATAGTACTACTACCCTTCAGCGTAAATTATGAATTCTGAAGAACTGCATTTTCAAATACGCAGTGTTTCACATACTATGTCAGTGAAACTGATACAGGAAAACTGTTTACAACAACCATGATAGCTTTTAGCCCACTTGCAGGCAGTAACGTACAGCCGGTACACTAGGCTATAGTTCACTTTGAGAAAAAAGCAATGTCTATTTTATCTTTAATGACACAATTAACTTTTCACTAATTTAGGATCACATGGCGTACGCGTTACCGAAGAAGCGGCAGAATCGGCTTTTAGGCCAGATTTTCTGGACCGTGATGATGTTCCCAATAATGTTATCTTTGTTATGGACACCAGATCTACTGACCGAGAGGTTGTAGATGGCCTGGACAACCTTGTGAAAGCAAGTGATGATTTGAAAGCGGAAGTTGAAGAAGTAAGCAAATATTGAAGGGTCATTGTTTTTGCAACAGATGGCTAACTGCCTTGAGGACCGCTCAAATCGACTTCCTTGTATGAACAATTGACCATTGGTGTTATAAGTTAAACATTCGAGGCTTCCTTATAGGTTGTAGTGTTAACAAGTGGGGGCTTTCTCGTTAGGGTTGCCAACCGTCCCGGAATGACCGGGCCAGTTCCACAATTGACGTTTGGCGTCCCGTGTCCCGGACCGGGCCACGTCTGTCCCAGAATTTTCTGACAACCAAGGCGTTCTAACATATAAGGCCACGCAAACACGTCGACTTCGTTCAAAACTGGAAACGAGTGTAATTCACGCGAATATTTTTGTAAATAAAAGCAGTTTACATGATTCTGTATGCGTAAATCACATAAAATTGAATCGAAAGTAATGTTGCGGTTCTTGTGGACAAGTCGTTTTGTCAACTGTGACGTCCTGATGACATAACAATGGAATAAGTTAATCAATCGTAAAATGGAGGATAAATCACCAGTCATCTTAATGTAAGACGATCATTCGACTTCGCTTATCGACTGAAAAAACGCAGCTACATTTCATATGTCACGCAATTAAGTTCATGACTTCATCAGCAAAGACAAATTTCTTCTTGAAGCGGCGAAATCACACAAAAAAAATACAAATTTACATGCCAGGACTAATTTTTTGTTGAAGTTCTTGCAACTTCTTGGGCGGCATACTGCTCAATTTTTTGTCGCGAACCACGCTTCATATAGAGCAGGGGTTCTTTACCTTTTTTGTATTCTTTACCCCTTGCCGATTGAAAAGAGTATAATTTACTCCCAGTGCAACACTTTCACCTTTTTAATACTGAAAATTGAAGTTTGTTTTAGTTTATACTTCGGAAACTTTACCCCCTCGGTAGGCAAAATTTACCCCCAGGAGGTAAATTTACCCCCGGCTAAGAACCTCTGATATAGAGATAAGATAATAACAAACAAATTTAACGCATTGCGTTGCGTGCAACAAAAGTTGAGCAGTATATACCGCTCCTTGTTTTTTGTTAGAATTAGAACAAATGGTGTACATTTTTTCTGTTTTCGTGTTTTTTTTTTGCATTTATGCTTCAAAGATTCACTACCGGTATTTCACACGTTTGTTTGATTTTGATAAAATTATTTGGAGGCTGGAAGTTGGTTGATAACGCTGCTCGATCATCACTCCATGACGCGCAGCACACACTGTTGCTTGTGATCTCATTTAAGCGTTGTAAGCTTCTGTTGCGTCAGTTTTTAAATTCTAGGCATCCCGGAACGGATACACACAAAATTGGCAACCCTATTCTTCGTAGGTTATACTTCTAAGCCATCAATAAATAAATAGCTGATATCATTTTCAAATTTACTGAACTGAAAATTCAACCGTAATTGAGGGAGACTGCGAAGTGAGCTTGCGCTCTTCGAGTCAGCAGCCACCCGTTACTTATATTAAATGCGATCGGCTCCAGCCGCGAATCGATCCCGTCACGTAGGATCTGTCACCTGCGCGCGGTACCGCTAGGCCAAGTCGCTGATAGGTCAGAAATTTATGGACATATTCTCATAGCTTTGCTCTATGTGATGATAATCTTGAAAGTATGTTGTTTAACTTTGTGATGGCTAGCAGTGCTAAAACGAAACGTTGCTGATAAGATGCTCGCTAATCATAATATTTGGGATTTTCATAGTATTGCTAATAGTGTGCAACAGCAATGTTTATTGTTGACACGACGATGAAAAACCTGTGTTCAACAGTTTTGAGTTGCTGCAATATGTGCTAATTTAAAATCTTATCAACAAACTTTCAAAGCGACGTAGACTGCGCGGTACCATGGCTATTGGCTATACAAGAACAATACGCTTCTCCAATGAGCCAAGCCAACTAACTACAGCAAGATACTGTACTAAGTTTTTCATTAGAAATTCACACCTTAACAAAAATCGACAGTAAGGCGTTTTTTGTGAGCTACTACACTCCATAACTTGGCTGTTTGTTTGTGAATCAGGTCTTCGTTGTCGGCATTGGAGGTGGCAACAGTGAATTCACCGACGAACTCACCATCCGCGCTTCACGTGCGGAATACGTTTATGAAGTTTCCAACATTAACGATGCTGATCCTAACATTCCCGCTAGAGTCGTGTGCAGAAGATGCCCAGACGGTATATTTCCTTTGTATTCGTAAAGGCATGGCTGCTATAAAGCAAAATGTGGTACGCAAGAGACATGTAGCGTCTGCGTCTCCCGTATTGTCACTGGCCTTGATCCGGGAGTCAGCCTAGCGGTAAGTAAGCCACACACAAGTTTTTCATAGGCTGGTTGAGCGTGTTCGCCGCCCAGGAAACACGTGGGTGGGCTAGGCTTCTTCCTTGTCGTTACAAGTACCAGTATCTTGTTCTTTACTTTCCTTTATTAACCTGCTTATAATTTTAGATTTGACACCCCTAATTCGGCTCCCGAAATAAGACCCCTGTGAAGGAAAGCAGAATTCAAACGCTCATTCCCATTTTCCCGCTAGAATTTTGCGCACAACATGCAAAGACGGTATATTTCCTTTGTATTCCTGAATGGATGGATGACTGCTGTGTAACCAAGATTTAATGAATGCAAAAATAAAAGATATTGCAAGCTTGCACTTTGTGATTAATTGAAAGTTCAGAAACCAAGTACAGCTAGAAGTGACGTACGGTGAGCATTTTTTAAAGATGTGCTCCACTTCGACATATGCTGCCGCCTGCCGTTATTTATTGAACGAATTTGTGAAAGAGCTCGAAAATTCAATGCGATCCGACATCTAACGCCTTTTCAAGCAACCTAAGTTGCATTTTAGGCACATAATCTTGAGACGTGAGTTCACGAAAAATAGGTAGGCCTACATACAAATAAATCGACGAGACAGTTACTGGCAATGAACTTGAAAATATCAAGTATTGAGCAACTATACTCTAAAAAAATACACACAACAACCGAAAGCAAAAACTTAGAAGCGTCAAAAGTCGCAAAGTACAAAAACATAACGATACCGGCACCGATCTTCAAACATAAGTTAGTGGACCTTCTAATTAGCTGTTGATACTATTTCCAATTTCCCGTCATAATTTCTGCTAGAAAATGGCTTTGCAATTATATTGTCAACACTTAATTCCACTTCTCTCAACAAAATTAACCACAATGTTAAAATGTTTACCGTATTTTTTTGAAGCTGCGGCTACAATTTTATATTTTTAAACATTTTGTGCGGCTTCTATTCGAGGGCGGTTTCAATTCTTTCATACGAACTTTTTGCCTTCAACATGGTAAAAAACAATACTAAACGAAAGTTACAACTATTGCTTTTCAGAACGTTATGACTTGAGATTTTTTCTCCGACTTTTTCTCCTACCCCCTTGCTCCAGCTACACCTACGACGATTTCGGTACCGGTATACCTACGCATTTCTCGTTTTTAACTGAAGTATAGTACACTTCTCATGAGTGGTAGGAATAAAAACATCCCAAGTTGTAAATCAGCTATACAACTGAAACTGCCACCTACAGTCTGCTAAAGAAACGGAGATACACCTAGCGATCGTCTGACACACCTTGCTATTAGGGGCGTATTCTCTGGAGGTCCAAGGTGTGTAGCGCACACCCTGCAATGTCACATGCACACGCGTTAATTACATTTAACTAAAATTTTTGAATTTTCTATTCTTTATTCATTGTAATACCAGCGCAGTTCGAGTTTTTTCTTTTTTTTGCGATGTACGACAATTACTGCTTCTTTTCAACGCCGACCGATGACGCAACATTCTCACGTATGATAGGTTCACAGAAATCGTTGACCACAACAAGGGAGCCTCACCTTTTCCATTGAATGGTATGCCGTATTACCGTATGTTATATTCAGCAAGGTCAAACAGACATGAATACAAGTTACAACGAACGTAAGTAAACTGAAAACGCAGTATAAAGCACAGTTGCTTATACACGCAGAAAAGATGCTGTAGTTAAAGGCAGAAAAGTACGTAAGTAACTAATAATTTCGTGCAAGGCGTGTAAACAAGTAGCCTACTGTAGCACAATGAAGAGAAACAAACGCCTTGCACAAATTAGCTCTGAAGTAATCAGCATGGAGAGATTGCAGCTTGCAAAGTATGCAAAGAAATACGATGCGATGCGCTAAGTTGAATAAATGTGAACACAAAAAACACATTAACAGAAATGCATTAATTAAGTAATATACAAAACACCTCCCCAACAAAGAAACGACATTCGGGTAAAATCGATAAATCATCAGTCACAACAACACCAAGCATTTTTCTAAGCCAGGAGCGTATTGAAGGGGGGGACATTGGGCCATGGTCCCCCCTTTTGACTTTGCCGTTTTGTAAAAAAAAAACAAAATTAATGATGCCAAGTGCCTGAAATAAGCCAGACTATTTTGATGGTTCCTGTAGCTTATGGCCAGGGGCGGATACAGAAGGATAGGATGAGAAGAATACATCCTCCCACCAGCCATTTTCAAAAGCGTTCTTGATGCATACAATTTTTTCTTAATTTCGAACCTCTTCGATAGCGATCAATCAAAAATATGCGAACAAAATGCACCATATTTGGCGAAGCACTCAGAATTAGGATCAAAAAATTTAAACAAAATTTGCCTGAAAATTCTGCCGTCATTTGGCAAAACCCATTATCTCCACTTTTACACTTTTCGAGAAAATCACGTTTTAGTTTTCAGGTTTTTTTAAGAATGTTCCTGATTGTGAATTTTTATAATTTTTGGCATGATAAAAGTGCTTGATCATAAAAGTTTAATGATAAAGTTTAATGTCAATAATTTTAACCCTTTCAGACCTGAAATATGATTTATGAATAATTTATGTTAAACTGATGTGAATTCCACGTGGTGGAGGTCTCATTCGAACAACTTCAATGAGATAATTGGGTAATTAGTAGGCTAGGGTACTTTTTGGGGGGTGGGATTCTCAGTTCCCGTCAGGCTTCTACGAAATAAAAATCCGCTATGGATGTAATCAGAAAGTTATCATAAATCATCATACTGTAGTGTCGCTTGCAGTCTAAAAAACTTGCAGCTAGAGCCCTATGCTTATAAGGGCTGAATGGGTCACTATTCACTTCCAATTTATCTCCCACAAGAGAACTCACTCCCCACAAAAGTAACCCCATCTAGAACAAACACCTTGGAATTGATTTGATTGCTTCCCATTTGCTTTTCTCATTTTCAAATCACCTGCTTTACCGGTACTAAAAAATTCCCCCATCTTACCAACTTTGGGCACTACCCTAGTTTAGCTATGAGGCCTTGATTGCAATAACACAATCAGCAAAAAAACAAACGAGTTCATTCTGTCATAGAAAATGGTCGTTACTGAAGCCAGTAATAGTTACAAAAGCAATGTACCATGCAATAACAGCGACCAGTTAGTAGTAAATATATAGAGATGCAGGAAATTCAATCACTACCTAAGCCACAAAAGCACAAACTATCTGAAATCATATTGCATGTCTGTTTTATGAATGTATTTCACAAAAGATTACGTCATCACTAGGCAAGAAAACTATCACAGGAGCAGCAATTCAAAGGATACAAAAAAGCAAACTAACATGTACGGGTATCAATACAGTACAACTGGTGCTAGTTGATGCAAGTACTACAGTATAACAAAAAATGCTTATTCTAGGTATAAAAAAAGAAAAAAGTTTGCCATGTCTTATGTACCAGTGTTTTGAGAAAAAAAATATAAGCAGTCATGACCTCCTTCATTCCTTCTACTACACCTTTCTTGATTCTTACTGGCATTGCCTATATCCTGTGAAACAGGAGAAGCAAGAGCTGATTAACCCCCATTATCATTAACATTCATCTGACCAGGATCATTTACAGATTGAGCTTTAGATAGTGGGTCCAAACCTTTACCAACATTACGAGCATCACCACCTTCATTGCTATCGAAATCACATTCCAAATCTGTGTCCTCATTAGCATCTGATGGAATATCCAGAACACTGCATAGTGCATCTTCTGCTGTCCTAGGCCTACATACTGTGGTATCTTCATCCATTGCAAAAACCAGAATAACTTCAATACAAATCAGCAAAAGATCTCAGTTAGTCTTGAAAAAGACTGTTTATTACTGCAATTTTGTACCTCCAAAACCTTATTCCAATAAAATAAAGCTATAAACCAGAAACTGTGTCTGTGAAATAAAGAAATATTTACAATACCTGTAGGCTACCAGTACAGCTTACTACAGCAATAACTGAGACACCAGTATGAATCTGATAGATAAGCTTAGTGATGCAGCTGTTCAAAATACACTGCAAAACCAGAAAACTTCAATACAAATCGGCAAAAGATCTAAGCTAGTCTTGAAAAAGACTGTTTATTACTGCAATTTTGTACCTCCAAAACCTTATTCCAACAAAGTATGGCTATAAACCAGAAACTGTGTACGTGAAATAAAGAAATATTTACAATATCTGTAGGCTACCGTACCAGTATAGTCTAGCTTACTACAGCAATAACTGAGACACCAGTATGAATCTGATAGATAAGCTTAGCACTGGAAGGGTAGTACATAACCCACACAAATCTATGCTAAAGAGCATGCCAAATCAGTCTATTTGTAGATGAGCTATAACAATAAATTCTAATCAAACTGTCATTTCATTTCAAATTGAATGACTCTCAGTCTTATCTGACTCCCCTCATTTTTCAAAACTCAGTTTTCAATTTTCATGCTTGAACTCCAAATTACTTTTTATGGTAACCTAAATTAATTTTATTTGGTTTTTGATGGGGTTACCCGTCGCCAAAAACAATAAAATTTCGCGAATTCTTACAAAAAATTACAAAAATTTACCCCCCCCGAAAATGAGTTACACTGACGGGAATTACAATTCCCACAACTTCTTTTTGTCATTACTTGACACATACTCAGAAATATTTCGGGATAACTCAATTTTCTCACCTACCAGTAGTTCCTTTCATTTTTGAAAATAAAATAAATTAATCAACGAATGCATAAACAGCGTATGAGATTTGCGTGCGATTTTTATCCAAATTTGCATTAAACTCATTAGCTATTACGTCTCTATTATCATTGTTTCACATTGTTACGCACAATTTTTTTCACTTGCGAGACGAAAATTTTTGAGAAACGCACTGAACTTTGTTCATGACGCATTAACAGATTAACAATTACGAGTGGAGTTAACAGGTTTTGCCATCTACTTTTTGAATTTTTTGACAACTTTTTGTGCAGAAATGGAGTTAATGGGCTTCGCCACCATAGATAACTCGAAATCGGTTAGGAGTAGCCTACAAACCCGAAATTCGCATGCAAGAAGGACATTGGTGTAACGATTGAAAAAATGCAAAAAAAACGAAATTTCAAAATTTTGAAGTGAATGGGTTTTGCCAAATGATGGCAGAATTATTCAAAAAGCACAAAATTAGCCATTACAGCAAGTAAGTTTTCAAAAATTTTCCGGGGAGCATACCCCGGGACCCCTTAGAGCGTTTACTGTTTCTCAATCAGCTTTCAATTTGTTCTGCCGAAAAAATACGCCTAAAAAAATGTGGAAATTATATGGCCACCCCTTTTAAAATTTCTCGCTACGCCACTGCTCTAAACGTACGTCTCCTTTTAATCTTCCAGGATTTCCGGAACCATACGTTGGAGGCTGTGGCGAACTCGATTCAATGGTGAGATCTCTGGTTGTTGAATGGAAACGGAATCATCTGGAATGTCATCGGAATTGTCAGAAGCTGCCGTGAAGACGGAGTTGATCAATATGACATATCCATATTCCGTTTTGTGAATGGGTCGTACTTGCACACTGGGAGTGTCAGTTCGTTTAACAACCACTGCTGGAATCCAACGTGGATGTTGGGTGTGTTTAGACGATGATTAGATTTGTTTTGAGGAACACTAAACTCAAACGCAAGAAAATACTCATAAGTTACATTCACAATAATACATCGTGAGTGTTCCGGGGAGACTGCGAAGTGACCGATCAAGGTCTTCTTATTTAGTCAAGCAGCCACCCAACATAGCGTAGAGCAAAATTTAAGACCAAGATACAGCATAGAGCGCGGATCAACAACTTTATAGTTGTAAATGGATGGATGTGACTTTGAAGCTGCTACCAACTTGGTTTGTTAACTCTGCATGATGTTAGCTGGTGATGGCAGCAAGGTGTCAATCCTGGCGCTGATCTGTCTGTTGTTGAGCAACTGACTTGGAGAAAATCCGCTCAATGAGGGAGTTCTTCCATATTGTTGAAGAAACTCGAGTAAAGCCCTCTTCGGATCTTGTAAAGATTTTCTCAGGGCCTGTTGAAAGGTCTGAATTAAGCGTTCTGCAGCGCCATTAGCGGAAGGATGGTACAGAGCTTCAGTAAGATGAATGATGGATCTCTCCTAGCAATAGCCTAATCTTTGAAGTCTTGACAAGTAAAACAAGGGTATTGTTAGTCACAACGGTGTGTGGATAACCAAACAGAGAGAAATCCTGCTCTAGCAGATTAATTGTAGCTTTCGTAGAGATTGATTGGGTCGGGTGAATGCTTGGATATGTGGAATAAGCACCCACAAAAACTAAACAGTTAGAGCCCATGAAGTTAACAGCATGGTCCAAATATTGGGTAGGGTAACCAATTGCAACAACTACTTCCACAAACCATCATGAAGCTACAGAAAACTTTCAGAGTTGTGATAACTTACCATTCGACCATTTTAGAATTTTCAGCAGCATATCAGCTTTTAATCTAATAAGAAAGAAAGTTGGTCTTACTCACTCTTAACAAACTCTTATAGTTTGCTTGCGATAGCACACCTTTTTTCAATACATCTGGAACATTCTTTCGGGAAGACGCTAAAAGCATCGTGCAAAGTATGGTCGACAAAAACATATTTTGCTTTAATCGCTTACACTGCCACGTTTTACCTTTTAATTATTTTCATGCTACCGTCGCCAAGCATCAGATAGTTTGGATGTGACATCAGAATATTTTACAACAAAACATGAACTTAAATGAGCACATAGGCCTACGCGTTTATGTAGCTACACACTCAACCTTTGGACCAGAGTTGTCAACGGGCCGAAGATGTTGGGCCCGACCCGAAACCAATTTTTCAAGCCCGAATCTGAAGTTATCAGCCAGTCTAAGTCCGATTTAAACTCGAAATCAAAAACATCGCACTAAATTTTGAAAAAATATTAATAAAAAAGAAAATGAGTTTTACCCATCCACAGTCACACCAGTTACGAACAACAATATTTATACAAGGTGTTCTCTTTGTTTGATTCCACCAACCGCGAAATGCCCCATCACTCACCGAAAATTTCGATTTTAAGTTAATGGGGGCAGGCACGGCCCCCCGTAGAAACGGCTCTGGCCAACGTGCTTCTTTCATTGCAATACTGTTTACGCTGATCTCATCCTCCTAGCACAGTATAACCGTCAGAGGATGGAAGTCTTTTGCCATAGTCAACCATGCTAACCCAATAGTAACTACCAACTAAAACTTTCTGCAACTAGGACATAAAATAGAAAATCTAAAGCTTCTTAGCATCTAAAACAGTAGGGTAGCTCTTGTTCTCAGGAGCAAATCCACAAATATTGGTGGTGGATGTGGTTTTAAATAGATCGAATGGAAACTGCAATACTAAGACACAAGGACGTTTAGACCGGGAAAAGGCGTATTGAGAGCTTTTTGAAAGTGTTTCATGTCATGGGTGTGTTCACAATTTTGGCAGGGGTATCAAATTTTTGTTTTAACATTGTTTAAGAGCAGTTTTTCCGGCAGAGTTACTTTAAAGCAAGACGATGAACAAAAAGTGCTCAGGGGGGTCCGAGGGCATGCTTCCCGGAAGTTGTTTGAAAGTTTACCTACTGTAATGGCCATTTCAGTGCTATTTGAATAACATTAAAGGCAAATTATATTTACACTTTTATCCCTCAATTCTCTCTCCTTTACCAAATACAATGCATTTTGTTCGCACATGCTGATTTATGTTTGCTTAAGGCCAGGGGCGTATCCAAGAAGGGGGCGCGGGGGCCGCACCCCCACCCCCCCAGACATGCACAAAACTTTCGTGGTGTAAAGGTGATATACGCGTAAAGGACAATCTGAAGACGTGATGAGCCTTATATTCTTTTTTGACTTTGGGCCGGAAAATTGGACATCTGCGTACGTGTTGATCTTTTTTTTGTTCTTCTCTTGACTTTGGGCGGAAAACGGACGGCTTCAAATTGCGCCTTTCAAATTCCTGGGCACGCCCTTGAAGGTGTAAGGGTTATTGTTATCGAAGAGGTTGGAAATTACAGAAAAACTGTATTTATCAAAAACATTGTTGAAAATGGCTGGTGGGGCCCACATCCCCCTGGATCCGCTCCGGCACAGTTGTTTTTAACTAACCAACAGCCATGAGTACCAGCCAACGTTTTTTGTGATGGCGATTGCTCAGGAAAGTAAACAATATTGTGACGCAACACAATAATCATATTTCGTAATATTGAGCAACGCTAGCGGCAGTAGGCTTGCGATGTAATGTTACTACATAATCGCAGATCAAGCAAGGATCAAAATCATCGTTTCTTACGGCAGATCATTGAATATCGGCAATGAAGCACAAAAGTGGCTAAACCAATGGGAGGGGATTTGAAGTCCCGAACCCCCCATCTTGTCTACGCCCTTGTCCATAATTTCACACGACCCATGATCAATAAATGTATGAAGTAATTCTTACATATTCTTACGAGTTAGCCAGTAACACCTAGCCTATCATATTATTATTGAGGCAAAATGTTTACGAAGTTGCGACCAACTTCTTAGTCATTGCGTTGTACAGTAGGCTGCTCAAAGTATAACAAAAGGTGCAGAAAGTTTGGAGAGAAAGGCAAAAACGTCAAAAGTAATCAAGAAATATTGTAAGTTGCATTTACTTTTCAAAATTTTAATGTGTTAGCGTTAATGCTGAAGGAGGGGTATATTCCTGACGCAATATCGCTCCAACACCAAATTCAAATAAATGATTGGTCTGTGGCTCTGTGCTTTGACTGAAAAATACGAAACAGTATGCCTACAGTGCAGTGAAATCAATTGAGTTTTCAATAGTCGAGGTACTGCGTCGACGCGTGTAACAAGTGGTGGCATCCATTTCCGCAGCTCAGCTCCTGGGCAACACGACTCCGTAAAAACATCGAACCGGTGACGAGCCCCTGGCAACAGTTGCCCTGTCCACATGCCACACTGAAGTGGGCTCGTTGCTGTGGGCTTTCTGCATCACAATTTATTTTTGATGTCTCACTTTAAAAAAGTGATTATGACATCAAGCCCACAGCAATAAAACCACATCAATGTGGCAATTAACTTTTCACTAATTTAGGATCACATGGCGTACGCGTTACCGAAGATGCGGCAGAATCGGCTTCTAGGCCAGAATTCTGGACCGTGACGATGTTCCCAATAATGTTATCTTTGTTATGGACACCAGATCTACTGACCGAGAGGTTGTAGATGGTGTGGACAACCTTGTGAAAGCAAGTGATGATTTGAAAGCGGAAGTTGAAGAAGTAAGCAAATATTGAAGTGTTATTGTTTTTGCAACACATGGCTAACTGCCTTGAGGATCGCTCTAATCAACTTTCTTGCATGAGCAATTGACCATTGATGTTATACGTTAAAAATCCGGGGCTTCCTTGTAGGTTGTAGTGATAAAAGAAGGGGCTTCCTCGACCCTCGCAGGTTATACTTCTAAGCCATCAATAAATAAATAGCTGATAACATTTTCAAATTTATTGAACTGAAAATTCAACAGTAATTGAGGGAGACTGCGGAGTGAGCTTGCTTGTGAATGCGAAGTGAGCTTGAGGGAGACTGCGAAGTGAGCTTGCGCTCTTCGAGTCAGCAGCCACCCGGTATATATGTCAAATGCGATCGGCTCCAACCGCGAATCAAACCCGTCACGTAGGATCTGTCACCTGCGCGCGGTACCGCTAGGCCATGTTGCTGATAGGTCAGAAATTTATGGACATAATCTTATAGCTTTGCTCTATGTGATAATAATCTTAAACATATGTAGCTCAACTTGGTGATGGCTAGCAGTGCTAAAACAAAACGTGGCAGATAAGATGCTCGCTAATCCTAATATTTTGGATTTTCATAGTATTGCTAAGTTAAGATTTTCATAGTTTTTTCATAGTTATTGCTTATGCTAAGATTTTCATAGTTATTGCTAACCCGGTTTGTAGAAGGCCATGCGTCGATACCGGTGAAGCACTTAAAATTAGGGGCAAAAAAATTTCAATAAAGTTTGCCCCAAATCTGTTCAAAATGCACTAAAATGACCATTACAGTACGTCAATTTTCAAAAATTTTCCGGGGAGTATGCCCCCGGACCTTCTAGAGCAGAGGTCACCAAACTACGGCCCGCGGGCCGGATCCGGCCCGCCACGCTGGCAGGCGAGCAAAAGAGCTAACAGCGGCACTGAACTGCTAAGTAAAAAATTCCCAAACATTTTGGACTGCCGTTGTTGTAGAGCTACACGCAACCTTTTACTGATTCTTATTATGGCATCACAAACGTAAAAACGCCTTAACTATAAAAAACGTTTGGTTGTAAACCTTCCGAGATGCCAATTGACCTGCAATTAGAACTCATTGATTTGCAAGCTAACAAAGTATTGAAGGAGAAACACAAAGAAGGACAGCTTGTGGAATTTTACCGCTCTTTACCCGACAATGTGTTTCCAAATCTGAAGAAATTCGCTTCTAAGATGGCATCAATGTATTGGACGACTTATATTTGCGAGCAAACTTTCTCAAAGGTGAAGTATGTGAAGTCGGAACATTGTACGAGACTGACTGATGACCACTTGAAGGCTATCCTTATGGTTGGGTGCTGCACCTCTAAGCCAAACGTTGATGATATTATGAGAGAAAAACGACAATTTCATAAATCCCACTAGTTGTGACAATTTTGCAATTTCAGCTTACATAGCCGGTTTACATATCTTTTGTAGTTAATTTTTTCGTAACTTTGTTCTTTTTTTTCTTTCGCTATTTATTAGGCTACCACAACCTTTCGATTTTCATCACAACTTTGCTCTTCCACCGCTGACTTTGTTATTTATTGCGTTTGATTCATGCCGATGGAGATTATAAATAATTGTATATTTTTTCGCAATTTGCATCCGGCCCGCAGCCGTTAATCTCGCAGCAATCCGGGCCTCGGAGCAAAAAGTTTGGTGACCTCTGCTCTAGAGCCTTTTTTTGGGGTTGCTCAACTTGCTTCAAAATAATTCTGCCGGTAAAAATCTACGCTTGAAAAAATGTTGAAATTTGGTGTCCCTTTCTTAATAAAATTTCTGATTACGCCTCAGACATAAAACATTTTCAAAGGGCATATTTACGCCCTTTTCCACGTTAGGACCTTTATCGTTTTTGCATTTACTGTAGTAAACATTCAACCTAATTCAAAAATCAAAATTGCATCCCCCCACCAAAATTTTCTGGATCCACTCCTGGTCTGAAGTAAGCACGCTTAAGTCGAAAATGTACGAACACAATGCATCATATTTGGTGAAGGACTCCGAATGAGAGACGAAAAGTTTGATCAAAATTTGTTCAAACAGCACTAAAAATGCCAATACATCACGTAAAATTTTAAAATTTTCCGGGAGAGGATGCCCCCGGACTCCCTAGAGTCGATTTTTCCTCAATTTGCTTCAAATTTCCCCTGCCGGAAAAACATACGGTTAGAGGCAAAAAGATGTTGGTGCCCTCCCTAAAAAAACTTTGAATACGCCTCTGACATAAAAAATATTAACGCCCTATTCCGGGTCTACACGTCTGACGTCTTTGTATCCAGTTACTACTCAACCTAATTCAAATCAGCATCCCCCCACCAAAATTTTCAAAATCCGTTATAGCTGTTGGGTAAGATTTTTAGATTTTTTAAACTTTAGCCCCCCCAATTAAAAATCCTGGTTACGCCTATGTCTTCCCGAAATGCAACACCATCCCTCCGTACCATATTTTAGTGTAAACCATCCCCCTACAAACAATAACCATCCTTCCTTTACGTCTGCGTGAAAAGCTTGCACCATCCCCTTCAAAAGTGTTTTTACAACTCGCTCACTGCTTGTACCCTTAAACTAACACAACCAGCAGTGGCGTACGCACGGGGGGGGGGGGGGGTTAAAAAAATTAAAACCTCTTTTTTCGAAACGATCCGCCTTTTTTCATACAGAGTTTGCCGAAATTGCTGTCATGTTTTTCTGTGCTATCCATTTTGCCTATTAATCTCGACAAACTTTCATTGTGATGCAATAATTCCGGCAGCCGAACTGTTCTGGTGGGTTGCGCTTGAACCACCGTCTAACGCAAAATGCAAGCCAGAACAAGGTCAATGGTTATTGTTAAAGCTGGAGTCGTGTTGTGATGTTATGCAGCGATTGTTTTCAACGGCTATCAAGGCTGGACAACCCAACGTTCCAGCGCAGGAGATATTCTTGGAAGAGAATGGTCGCAACGCAAGCGGATGTTCCGCTTGCGATGTCATAACTTTGAGTTAACCAAACCAGCCAGTTGGAGTTAACCAAACCAGCCAGTTGGAGTTAACCAAAGACATCGCTATGGTTCAATTTCTGGGCCGGTACCGGCCGCATTTTTATGTAATGTACCCAGCACCAGCAGAACCTTGCTTTTTTTTGACAAAGCGTGGGTTTATACACGCCATTTTGTGCTAGATTGCAACGAGTGTTCTATGGCGCAGTGGCCTAGAGCGCGACAGCAGGAAAACGCTGTATTAAGTTGGAGTTTAATTCTCGTCGCGGCTCCACCTGCGACCTATTTTCAATAATTGGGTTCGTTAAGATAATAGAATGAAATCAGAATATTGGTTCTAGGTGCATTTCATGAATATGCGAACTGGCCGTTAGGGGTAGTGGTCAAGCCCACAGACCATCGGTGCGGAAAATCTGGGGCTTGATTCCCGGGCCGGTCAATGCGGCACATTGTTCGCCTCCGCTGCGACGCTTTTGTGTTTCCCAGTCGCTAAGTCGCGGAGGTGACCCCTAGTGGCGTATGCAAGAGAGGGGGGCCGAGAGCAGTGGTGTAAAAAGTATTTTGAAACTGTACTTAAGTAAGAGTATTGTTACTGACGGCAAAACTACTTGAAGTAAAGTAGAAAGTATTGACTAAAAAAAGCACTCAAGTAAAAGTAGAAAAGTAGTCATTTAAAAAATACTCAAGTAAAAGTACTCGTATAACGTTTTCAAACGTTAAAATGTCAACTACACACTTGCCGATGCGGCGATGATGGACTTGCTTGAAAGTGGCAAAATGGTGAAACAAAAGAAATTATTACCGCCCAAATGGCCGATTGGATAGAGCGTCTGCTTCTGGAACGGTAGACTCGGGGTTCGATTCAGAGTTGGGTTAAACCAATGACTTAAGAATTGGTATTTATAGCTTCCCTGCATAACGTTTAGTATCAAAGGCTACAGCGTAATTCTTATCGCATGGGGTGAAGTTTCCATGGTGTTGATAGTGGATAAGTAATCCATATCCGCTTTTTATGCATGACTGACTTCGTGGCTATTTCCTCGTGCTTTTATTTTGTTAATGCATTCGAACCTGTTGTATGCGCTATTATTAATAAAGTACAAGTCAAGTATCTGATATAATCCAAACATGGTGGCAGCGTAGCTTAGTATCTTGACTGTTATTCTGTTAACAGCTTAGCACTACTGTATAGTCAGCTGTAAACTTTTAACGTGGCACACTGTTGAAATCAAGTAGCTGAGAATTTGCTAAAATTTGAAAATGCCACAAAGAGCACAGGCTCAGCCTGTCAATATAGCTATTACTCCACCTGGACACTTAGACCTGAGGCATGACAATCTGTCAGTGCATTTCGATGAATGGAAAGAATCCATAGAGCTTTATTTGAAAGCCAGTGGAATTTCAAAACAAGATAATGAGACAAAAAGTGCTATTATCTTGCATACTGCTGGAACAGATGTTATCAAGCTGTCTCGTCAGTTCAAATTTAATGATCAGGAAGATCCAGATGATCCTCAAGTTCTCATGTCAAAAGTAGAAGAATACTGCAAAAGTCAAGTCAATGAGGTAATGCAAACCTTTAGATTTAATCAGTTGACATTGAGAGCTGACCAGTCATTTGACTCATTTCTAGCTGAATTGCACAGTAGAGCAAAATCATGCAATTTCACTGATGCTGAGAGGATGGTCAGAGATAAAATTGTATTTAGTGTCAAAGGGCAGCTGCAACAAGCTTTGCTCCGAGAGAAAAACCTAACTTTAGACAAGTGTATCAGTATTTGCCGTGCTGCTGAAGCCACCAATCAGCATCTCCTTGAGATGGCTCCAACGACATCACACATTGACAAAGTGACCAAACCACCTTCAGCGAGAAAATATGACAAACGACCTGTAAAACGTTTTGGTAATCTTAATGCTTATATTTCCGATTGTAAATTTTGTGGAAAAGACCATAAACGTGGAAAAAGTTATTGTCCTGCATATGGCAAAACGTGCTCAAAGTGCCATGGAAAAAATCACTTTCAAGTTAAATGTCGCAGTATTAATTATTGCTCTAAGCAATCCAAAGAAGCTGTTTCTGATGATCAATCACCTTCAGATGATGATGTATATCTCAACAATATTGCACACCTTTCAGATCGAGGCATTACAGCTTTGCTCCAAGTCAACGGTTGCAAAGTTGGTTTTCAATTGGATACTGGTGCTGACGTCAACATCATTTGTCTACGATATGTGAAAAAAGAGCAAGTGCAACCATCTTTTCAAAAACTGACAATGTGGAATCATTCTACTTTACAACCTGTTGGTGAAGCTATGTTAACCCTTCATAATCCTAAATCCAATCTGAGTGAAAATGTGAAATTTGTTGTTGTCAAAAATCGTTTTAATTGTCTATTAGGTCTCGATACTATTTTAAAAATGAACCTGTTAACTGTGAATGATAATGCTTTTTTGGCCAATATTGAAGCTCAGCCTGAATTAGGTGATCTAGGTTGTGTGTCTTTGCATGTTGATTCTAATGTACAACCTCGCATTTTGCCCTGTCGCAATATTCCGTTGTCGCTTCGTGATAAGGTGAAAGCTGAAATTGATAAACTTGTGAAACTTAATGTGCTTGAACAAATTACTGAGCCTACCAAGTGGGTAAATCAGATGGCTGTTGTTAAGAAAAAGAATGGTGACTTACGCATTTGCATAGATCCCCAGCCATTAAATTGTGCGCTGAGTCGTGAACACTATCGTTTACCTGTAATAGATGATGTGTTACCTTTTTTGTCTAAAGCGAAGTGGTTCACAAAGCTAGATGTTAAACATGCATATTGGCATGTGTCTCTTGATGCCGAATCCAGTAAGTTGACTACTATGATTACACCATTCGGTCGATTTTGTTGGAAGCGTTTACCGTTTGGTTTGAAAGTGAGTAGTGAAATTTTTCAAAAACGTCTTAATGAAGTTTTGTGTGATTTGCCTAATGTATTTACTGTTGCTGATGATATTGTTGTTATTGGTTCTGATGAGTCAGACCATGATAAAAACTTGCAAGCTCTATATGAACGTTGTAATTCAAAGCGTATTATTTTGAATGACCAAAAATCTGCTGTAAAACAAACATCAATCACCTTCATGGGGCATAAAATAACCAATGATGGTGTTGAAGCAGATCCTGCTAAAATGAGTGCCATTGTCAATATGCCCGAACCGCATGATGTCGCTAGCATCAGACGTTTCTGTGGTATGACGCAATATTTGTCTCGCTTTTTGCCAAGTTTGTCTGAAGTTTTAGCTCCTCTGCATAACTTGACCAGAAAAGGAGTAGATTGGCATTGGTCTGATGATTGTAAAAATGCTGTTCGTATTGTTAAAGAAAAAATCACTTCTGCTCCTATACTTGCTTATTATGATGTGCGTAAGCCTCTCACGTTACAAGTTGACAGCAGCAAAAATGGTGTTGGCGCTGTGTTGTTGCAAGAAGGCAAACCTGTCGAATATGCTTCTCGAGCCTTGACTAACGCTGAGCGAAATTGGTCCCAAATTGAAAAAGAGATGCTTGCTGTTGTTTTTGGTCTAGAACATTTTAATCAGTACACTTATGCTAGACATGTAATTGTTCATAATGACCACAAGCCTATTCAAATGATTCTTCAAAAATCGTTGTGCCAAGCTCCTAAACGTTTACAATCTCTTATAATGCGAATTTATGCGTATGATATTTCTTTTGCTTATGTGCCTGGTAGTGATTTAAAAATAGCTGACACTTTAAGTCGTGCTTTTTGTGATGCTCCTGTATATGATGCTAAATGCCGTGTTTTTCTTGTAAATGATGCCAATGATATACCGGACACACAACTGGAAGACATTAAGCGCGCTATGTCTCACGATAACGAAGCTGATGTTTTGCTTCATGTAATACAAAACGGTTGGCCCGATTCCAAGTCAAATCTCGCTCCCATTGTGCAACCTTACTTTCCCGTGCGTGACACTCTAACTACGCATGATGGACTGATAATGAAAGGCGAACGAGTGTGGATTCCCAGTGAACTACGTTCTCAAATGAAAGCCCATCTGCATCTTGCACACTTGGGTTGCGACAGTATGATTCGACGTGCTAGAGACACTATTTTTTGGCTTGGTATCAACCGAGAAATTAGACAAATAGCTGACAACTGCCTTGCCTGCCAAAAACGATTGCCCAGCAACCCGAAAGAACCGCTGTTACAGCATGCCGAAGGTGATCATCCTTGGGAAAAAGTCGGTATTGACTTATGTGAATATCAAGGCAAAGCGTATTTGGTAACAGTGGATTATTTCTCTAATTTTTTTGAGGTCGATGTTATGACCTCAACCACTGCTAAGCAAATGATTACATGTTTGAAACGCCATTTTGCTCGATATGGAATACCAAAATGCATAGTTTCTGATTTTGGACCCCAGATGATGTCTAATGAATTTCAACAGTTCGTGACAAAGTGGTCTATCACTCACGTGACGTCTTCCCCTGGTCATCACTCAGCAAATGGAAAGGCCGAATCCGCAGTCAAACGTTTCAAAAATATGCTTAAAAAAACCTTGGAAACTCACGAAGATCAATATTTAGCTCTTTTGGAAATGCGCAACACCCCCCGACAGGATGTGGGTGTGAGCTCTGCTGAGTTGGTGTTCAACCGCAAAACTCGATCGGTTATTCCATGCGTCATTAAACCCAGCTCCAATTTTAATGTCAATCGACGTCAAAAGCGTCAGCAAAGTTCCAAAGCCCATTACGACAAAACTGCTCATAGTTTATCATTATTACGTGTTGGTCAAAATGTTGTTTTTCAACATCCTGAGAAAAGAGGATGGCACAAGGGCATTATTGTTAAATGTTTATCGCTTCGTTCCTACATTATCAAAACTCCCGATAATGCCACGTATCGTCGCAATCGCATTCATATCCGTATTGATAAAGCTAATGGTTGCTCGCCTATAGTGCCTCCTGCTCACAACTTATTTCCATACGAAAACGCCGCTGATGTTGTTACACCCAACACGCGCAGTAGACCACCTCGAAACAGCAGACCGCCTGGCTGGCTTGCTGATTACGTGTGAACCGAATGACGTAGGCTTTAAAAAAGTAATGTGGTGTTTTTCGTTCTGACATATTTCGTTTCTTCGCATTGCATGGACCAGTTACATTCTTATAAAAGAGGGAGGATGTTGATAGTGGATAAGTAATCCATATCCGCTTTTTATGCATGACTGACTTCGTGGCTATTTCCTCGTGCTTTTATTTTGTTAATGCATTCGAACCTGTTGTATGCGCTATTATTAATAAAGTACAAGTCAAGTATCTGATATAATCCAAACACATGGCGATGACGAGACCGAGTGTTATGGAATTGAATAATGGAGAATTGGAGAGTAAATACAGATTTTAGGTGCAACGAGGGATTTCAAGGCGAAACTGTAACTCAAATGCCACAATAGTAAACTACTTCAACTTTTCTAAAATAAAAACTACTCAAGTAGAGTTACTTTATACTAAAAGTACTTAAGTAAACGTAAAAGTAGCCAAAAAAAACTACTCAAAAAAGTACTCGTTACCGAAAAAAACTACTCAAGTAATCTACTCAAGTAAAAGTATTTCGTTACTTTACACCACTGGCCGAGAGTCACCCCCCTCTTGGCGATTGCAGAAAAAATTAATTCTTACTTAATTTTGATACAAACCGACTTTTCTTCGCGCAGCCGAAATTGTTATCATGTTTTTTTCTCTTCAGTCCAACTTTCTTATTTAATCTTGCGAAACTTTCATTACGATGCGATATGCAACAATACCGGTGGTCCAACTTTTCTGATGTGTTTTGCTTGAACTGCATTTTTGTTAGTGATGCTGCTGCTGTGAAGCAGTTGGTAAGTAGGAGTTCCCTTAAATACGGTGTCTCTGCTGTAGCTATGGCTGCACACAATTATTTTTCTTAAATCATATCAAATCTTCTCTGTAGGCCTACTAGTTTCATTAAACTCGCTCTAGTACCAAAGCGTGGTAGCGAGTGGCGGGGTCCAACCCCGCGTCTTAGCGCTTGAGCAACACAGGTCCGAAGAAACGTCGCAGCGGTAGCAAGCCGTTGGCTACACTGTGTCTGATTTGACCGGCCTTGGAATTGAACCCCAAATCTTCCGCATAGATAGCAACATCTCTAACACTACGCTATAACCGTTCGATTCGATGAAAAATTATTATAAACGTTAAAATCTAAATTGACACTGCCAGTGACAACCCATGCCAATTACGGGTACGTTATCACGATGTGACGTCACTGAAACCCCCCCATTGAAAAATCCTGCGTACGCCACAACCAGATATAATAAAACACTTGACTGAGAACTAATTCATCCTAGGCTAGCACATCAATATTCATTTGAGTCGGCAATGATAACAATAACAGAATCTGGTCTGGCCTCTCCCTTTTCATTACTAACACGAGATGCCACTGCTGCTCACATCATTCTGCCTTCGTCAAACACTAATTTGTCAATGGCGCGATAGCCTACTTCTTTGTGAATAGAATCGTCCAGCAATCGGTTTTGAGCTGCGGTAAGGCTCACTAACTATTTCAAATGCATTGTGACACACGGACACGTGACCAGTAGTTCACCAAGTTTAACTGACGTCTAAGTTTTGGCCTCGCATAAGCAGCTAGCACAGTAGCGTAGCTACGGGTAGGGGGTTACAACCCTTCCCTTGAGCCTCAAGTGACGTCATACTTCTTTTTCTGATATTTATTTCGGTGCGTTAGATATGGTTAGATACTTTGTCATTGATAACAGTGGCGTTCGGTGAGCATTTTTTAAAGGTGTGCTCCTCTACAATATTTGCTGCCGCATGTAGGCATTTATTGAACAAATGTGTGGAAGTGCTCGAAAGTTTAATGCGATTACGCGAACCAACATCAAGCACCTTTTTAAGGAGCCGATTTTTGCTACTTAATATACCTAATTTTGGTCTTGGCTTTTCAGCTTTTGCTATTTCCAATTTTTCGTCGTAATTTCTGCTGCAAAACGGCTTTTTAATTATTCCACTAAGTTGACCTACAACCAGTGGCGTATTTAGAATTTACAAAAGGGGGGGGCCAACTTTTGACTAGTTAAAAAGTTGCAATAACGCTGAATCACTGACTGAGATTTTAGTTGGAGTACGGATGATTTTTTAACGTGAAAGTCATGAAAGTCAGAATCTGGTAATTAATTATTGTCTGTCGATTGTCGTAAGTAACTTCATATAATTTATTTGAACAAAAGTGTTCACATTTAAGCATTTTAGGAACTCTCTTTTTCTTTTGTTTTGTATTATCTTATAATAGAGCGGTTCCCAACTATTTTCATAATAGAGCGGTTCCCAACCATTTTCATACTCTCAATTATTTTCGTATAAAATTTTTGATATGTTCGTGCACCCCTCACAAAATATGCGACTGCAATCAGCCACGCAAACCAAATGTTCGTAATGGTAGGGGCTGAAATGAATTTATGTGTGTTATTGACCTTAAACATTTTCCTGTAATGACTTTGCGTCAAAAATCCAGCAGGTATTCAGCTGGGGGGTTTGGGGCAACGCTGTAAGCTCCCCCAGCGGAGCAATCAATTTTAGAGTTTTTAGCCTTTTGGAAAGTGTCGCTAATGCAAGGTATAGGATAGTTAAACCAGTCACTACTCTTTTGCTGAATCAGACGCGTTTTGTTTTCAGAGCTTGATTTTAACCAACCACAAAGAGGCTAAGGGTTTTACGCCACTTAGACGTTTGCGAATTTCATATTACTACAGCGTAACAGCGCTGAAAAATTGACACTGAGCAACCGAAAATAAAAACACTCTTAATACAAGATAAAAATCTATAAGCCGTTTTGAACCCCCCGGAATACTTCCTCGCGTCCCCAAAGGGTGCAAGCATCCCCAGTTGGGAAACCTTGTTATTTATGGTGTGTTGAGATTTTGTGGACGTGCTGAAGCCTTTCATTAAAAATATCACTGTTGCACAATCAGGCCGTAGCCAGCCGGACCAGCTTGGGGGGGCGAAACAAATCTCAGACGGAACAAATGAAAAAAATGACCTTTTTTTCAACGATATAGCCATCCTAAGGTGTTTCCTGAAAAATTAACTGGGCTACGCCCCCAGTCGCAGACGGAATTTTCGAATTTTAAGCAAAAAATACTACATTCTAACGCACTTTTTATTAAAAAAAAGTACTTGTAACTGATTCAATAATACTGGTAGCAAAAGGACCAGAAGCAGAAATCATCGCATAAAGCTGATACAAAAGTAATTTTTTATTGGTCTCATGGCCAAAGGGGGCAAAGGGGGAGTTGAACTCTTCTCGTGCACACGCCACTAGACGTTCATGATGATTTACTTGTACCAAACAATCAATTATTCAGCTTGGGGGTCTGGAAGAGCGTTGTAAGCTCCCCCAGCGGGGTCCGGGGCTAAGCCCTGGAAGCTATTGCTTTTTCTGCTTTTAAAATTACTTTTCTGAATCAGCTTTGAGGTTTTGAGGCTATTAGCAAATTAGTTATTTTGCAATCAGTGCGCCCACAGGCCTCAGAAAAGGCTATTAGGCCCTCTCAAATACAAGGTGTTAATATAGTCAATTTATGTTGTTTATTGTACGCTTTTGTAAAGTACTGGAGTTTCAAAAAGTTCTTAGCAGTAAATACTACATGCGTAGAAAATATAAGCACCCAACAAGCTAGTGTGTTTCAAAACATCGGCTTCATGTTCTGGTTGGGGCCCATTTTCAAGCTTGACTCCAGAGAGGGGTATAGGAGGGTAGCCAGACCCGAGTGCCAGGGGAGAACAAAACTATTTCCAGGGGAAGCAGAAAATTATTTTTTTTATTCATCTAATTCGCATACTACTTTCTCAACTCGAAACTCCACCAAGAATAATTTACTTCTACCGCGATTTTCTACTACTAGAGCTCGAAAGTCCGTAAATAAGTATAAGGTCCAAAACTTTGGAATTCCAGAAACTCTTAGACAACAATCGCATAATGGATACAAAAATGCTTGCAAGAAAATTCTTTTGGATAGCTATATTCAGAATCAGATATTTTAAATTTGAGCGTTTTGTTTTCTGTCGCTCACTCTGACTCTCATCTCTACAGTATTATACGGTAAATAAAAAATATTTTGTGTATACAGTGGCGCGGGAACGTTTTTTGGACAGGGGGGGCTCAAAATAGTAAGATCGTGTCAACGTCTGGGGGGCGAAGCCCCCCAGACCCCCCTTTTTTCGAACGCACGTTTTTATGAGCAGGACACTCAGCAGACCTATTTTGATAGACATCAATTGCATGCCCGCTCAAGTGACCGGAACTTTTTCAGGATAATTTTTTATCGTGGAAAACAAGATTGCTTACTACCATTAGGCTTTTCTAACCATGCTCGAATCACTACTCATGTATTTGTAAAATGCAAATACCTCAATCACAAAACCAAAAAGTAGGCAAACAAAATTTGTCCGATCTAACTTTTGCTTTGCTGATCAGAGTTACATGCAACAAACAATGCCCCATTGAGGTTTAAAAATAACAAAAAACACACAATCAAAATAAAGCACTGAACCATTTTTTAACATAATGAGATGAGTAGATATAGGTATTTAGGTAGGCGTACTAGCTCAATTTTAGTAACAATCATCGGCAGTGCTCGAGTTGTGAAAACACTTATGGGGGGTGGTAGGCTACAACTTTTCACGCAGACCTAAAAAGAAATGGTCATTATAGTTGTAAGAATTGGTTTACGCTAAAATGTTTATGGGGGGATGGTGTTGTTTTCAGGGGGGATGGCATCCCCCTCAAATCGAGTAGCCTACTGATCATCGGTGCCAGTTTAGTAGTGATTTAGCCGCTTCATTGGGTTGGTAGAAAAAATTCAAAACCATTAAAAAACTCAACCAGAAGAGAACTTGCACCAGCTCATATAAGCTTGATTAGGGGTGCCCAACCAGTCGATCGCGATGTACCGGTCGATCTTTGGATGCTTGGCTGTCGATCCCGGGTTAATTTGGCATGTGCACAAATCAGGTTGGCCACCAACATTTCCAGTTCATGTAACGCGTCCGGGCCATGAAGACCTTTTTTTTAGCTCTTCACAAAAATTTTGGTGGAATTCGGAACATCTGAAGGATTGAGGACCGTTTTTTTGCACTTCACCGTATTTTCGTTTACGATTTACGTAATTCCCATGATCAGTAGCGACTTTCATTCGAGCATTCAGAGTAGTTTGGCGTAAAGTGTTTGGCAGCTACAAGAATTGGCAGCCATTATACTTTTACTGGTCCATCGTCCATGACTGCTGCAAAGGTTTGCAAACGCTGATATAAAACACGGTTAAAAATAAAATTCAAAAATTGAAAATTTTACCAAATTTTACGTTGACCTAGTGAATAATAACTAACTGATTTTTAAAAGAATAGTGATTCTTCGTTGGTTAAAAGCACTTTAAAAAATATTTGCTTCATTACGTATGTACGTTGCGAGCATTAATACCGTCGCACTCAGTGCATAATTTTTTCAATTGTCAGGGGGGGCTCAAATGGTTCAGGGGGGGCTAAAAAAAGTTCAGGGGGGGCTTGAGCCCCCCCTGGCACCCTACTTCCCGCGCCTATGTGTGTATAAAAATAACTCTTCACTAAGATTATTTTTTAAGGGCTGTTGCTTGACTCGAAGACCGTTGGTCCCTTCGCAGCAGCTGCCTGTTGCTGATTTTTTTTTTATTGTTTCTCAGTCTCACAATCTCAATGCTGCATGTTTTGCTGTGTTCTGTGTCGTTTAATGAGCAACAAAAATAAACCCGTTCTTTCTCTTCATCAAAACAAAGTAAATTCAATTATGACGTAATAATCAGAGCTACGTAATAATCGAACATCGCGAGCAAAAAGCGCAAGCAAAAAAGGCAAGTTGTAGGTTTGAAAGACAGTTTTTAAAACAGCTGCGGATTCCGATCCAAAAGGTTCAGTGAGAGGGGGGCTTGGGCAATCGTTCTCTCCCAAAACGTCATCAATTTATACTATTTGCAAAAGAAATTAAACTAATATTTTCAATAGGATTAAAGTATATTTGCCCCCCCCCCCCCCCCCCCGGTTATCGAATTTGTGGATCCGCACCTAGCCGAGGGTCAACAGAAAAAAATTGTATCAAAGAATAATTTTTTTGGTTTTATTGATAAAATCGCGATTTTCTCAGGGGGAGCGAAAATTCTGCCCTGGCCCCCGGCTGGCTACGCTGTGCACAATTCTCGCATGTTTTGAGATTGCAAGCTTTGCAATATCGCCCGTATTGTGCGTAGCGATTTCGTCGCTTTCTCGACAATAAGTTTTTTTTCTACGAAGATAAAAAAAATATAATAAATTATGTGTAAACTGACAATCAATCTCACAATGAATAACAAAAAAATTGAACAGCTTGCAGAACAATGCATCCGGGATCCTCGTTATCTAAAGTCAACCTGTGGGCTCTCAGCTGCTTCGCTTAGAGCAGATTTGATTTGATTTAAAGCTGCCAGACCGAACTACATGCTAGAGCACGTCTTGTCTCTCAGCCAGGCCACCACGTTATCATAAACAGATGCAAGAGCAAGATCACGTGCCCGTTCTGAACACTGGCAGCACCCTTTAGTTTTAGACTCACGAAATTGTGACGCAATAAATGCCATTCCGAAATTGAGCAACGCTTGTGGTTCTTGAGGGCTCACGCTGCGTAGTTACTACAGCGGCACAACCGCAGATCAAGGACCAAGGTTAATCTATAAACTTGAAAAGTTGACGAACCAATTGGTAAGGGGGCTTTGAACTCACGAACCCCCCTTGCCTACGCACTTGGTTAACGTATTATTTCTATAGCTAGAACCAACCGTCGAAACTTTACCAAAGCGGTCGTATATTTTTTGCATTGGAAAACTGGTTAACTCCAATTTTTTTCTTATTTTACACAGTAGGCTACTGGGTCTGGCTACTATACATTTTTTCTTGGCCTATTATAATCAATCATTTCATTTCTAAACGTCAATACGCTGAAAAGTAACGATAGCACAAGCACACAAATTTCACACTAAAATTGATGAAGGCTTAGAAAATCGCGCGGGCAACAAAACAGGGAGGCGCTGAAACATGCAAGTCAAGACTGACTTATAAGCATAGTAGCGTAGAGTCGTTATAAAATCCATATTTAGATCTAAATGTTGTCACTTTAAGTCAGAGCAACAACAACTTGATTTGCGTTTGGATCTTATCGTCTTTATCCAAAGCTAGCTGAGTTAGCAAGCCTGTCATGCAATAAAAATAGCCATTGACAAGAGGCCGGCCTTGAAATTGAAAAAAGCACTAACTTCTACGTTAGGCAAAATAGCCTTTTTTAAAGGCGAATTAGCAGCAGTGGGCTTCGCCATGACAAGCGAAATCAAATAAATGAAATAACTTTGTCAAAATAATCATTTTCATTTTAGAAATAAACAAAACTCAAAACCAATGACAAATTTTTGCTTTGAAATTCGTGCCAGTTCGGATTTGGATGAGGTAAAGGTGCAAAAAAAGCGCCTTAAACCGATTTGAATTAAATTTCGGCTCATGTCACGAACGCGTTATCTGTTTTTATCCTCGCCCTATTTTATTTTGCTCATCTGAGGCAGGACATACAAATCGGTATCAAACACTTTTAAATTGCAATAAGAAACGAACAAGGCATAGCAAGCACATTATAGGCTCTTTATTAATTCTCGTTATTTCACGATACCCAACGCCGACCGCTTACATCTCTATAGCCTTTTAAAGTTAGTTTACACTAAAAATGTCTGCATTTCATTGTTATTTTCAACCGACCCCTCCCTCCCCCCCCCCACTCCCTCTGATACTATATTGTAACACAGTTCCACAATAACTTCCAAATATATCTAAGTTACATTTATTTTTGCTAGTTTTTAATTTTTTTTTGTAAGGTTGTTTGGTGGGGGCCATCGCCCTTTATCCCCCCCTAAATACGCTAGTGCCTACAACTTGAATTTGACTTACAACTTTAAAATGTAAACCGGCCGTTAGCTCAGTTACTAAGCGCACGCTATCGATGCGGGCGGTCTGGGGTTCCATTCCCGGGTCGGTCAAATCGCCACAGTGTCGCCAACGACTCGCCACCGTTGCGATGTTTCTTCGCAGCTGTTTTGCCCAGGCGCTAAGCCGCAGAGATGGGCCCCGCCACTCGTCACACGCTTCGGCGTAATACGGCGAGTATAATGAAGATTTGATTTTGACTTTAAAATGTATAATGAACCGCCACACTTCCGAAAATCACCAGCAATTACAACCGCATGCTACAACCATGGTTTTAACTCGTGTGACATGGCATGATTGAGCATATTATCTGATGTTGCACTTGGGTTCAATCGTAAACTAGGACATGTTTGGCATTTGAATCGTGTGGAAAGAGAAAAAGTCACTCTCCGCTACATAATACGATATAGAATACAATGGTAAAGGTCTGGCTCACTTGTGTTCAACGATATCCGTTGAACCTGCCATAAGAGAAAACCATTGCATTATTCGTCTTCGATAAAAAAAGCAATTTGCTGAGGCGTGATTGAGCATGCATTGTGACCAAGGGTGGAAACCCAAACCTAAACCTAAACCGGAAAACCCGGTTTTAAAGGAAATTTTTGAAACCCAAACTGAAACTGTAACCTACTCAGCCACATTTTTGAAAACCTAAACTTGAACCAAGACCGTTTTTTCTTGAAACGTCAAAACCGACACTGAAACTAAAACCTGTTCAAATTTTTCTGAGGGTTTGGGTTTAGAAATGGTCATCACCATCATTACCAGTACAGTTCCTTCAATGCTAAGCATGAAATAGAAAAGCATGAGCCCGATTTAAACTCGAAATCAAAAACATCGCTTTAAATTTTGAAAAAACTTTTCAGTACAAAAATAAACGAGTTTTACCCATCCACACTAATGCCAGTTACGAACAGCAATTATACAAGATATTTTCTTTGCTTTATTTTATCAATCGCTAAAGCCCTATCACTTGGGCGATTTTTTTATGACCTATAAAATCAAAAAATATGACTTTAGTTTTGAAACAGCAAATTTATGCTGTTTTCCGTGAGTAACATTTCATACGTAAGTCTAAACATGTATTTTGAACAAAAACATACTCAAAGGAACAAAGAATAATGTAGGCTACACTTGAAAATTAGTAAAAAAAATTCAAATGTGCACCTTTCAACAAGTAAGATATTCAGCTGTTGAATACAATTTTATAAGAATGCGACGTGTGCATCGGTAAAATTTTCATGAATCATGGATTTTAACATCGAAAATGGCCGTTTTACAGACCTTAATGTAGGCTAGTATGTTAGCAACTTGGCATACAATTATGATGGAGAAATATTTGGTCCACTCGTCCTCACAATGGTTTTTGCACAACGTGTTTCGAAACTAATAATAAAAAAGTCGCTTCAAATGCTTCGTGAAAGTCGGCATGAAAACTTGAAAATTCTCATCAACCCAGTCAACATAAAATTATCAAGTTTAAAGCCCATAGGAACTGTATCTACGGTGGTACTGGGGTTTATTAATTTGGATTTCATAACAAAAATCAATCGTCATATTTTATGACCTAAAAAAGAAAATATGGCTTTATAACTTCCTCAAATAGACCTCTTATCAACATAGTTTTTTCGCGATTATCGGTGTCATAAGTTTTTGCGCTATCAAAAAAATACAACTTTAATGACTTTTATCCTTCCACCTATTACTCACAGAAAATCTCGATTTTGCTCTGGCGTCCGGCCCGATTAAAACCCGACAAGTTTTCAAGAACCAAGTGCGAAGAGACCCTGTTTTAACTTGTTTAGGTTTCTCAGGAGAACTCTAAAATTAGAATGAAGGAACTCCAAAGATTTTTTGCTTGTGGTACCAACGACGGAGTAAGAAAATCTTCACCAATGCAAGAGTGCTCAAATCGCACAGCGATGAGCTTCCAGCAAAGGGCTAAGTGCTTAACCAATCACAAGGCAAGGAAGCGTAACACTCAATCCCTTGTAAATATTGTAGGAAGCGGTTCTCAACCTTTTACGGTTTGCGGTTCACTTCTGGAGACTCTTAACAGCAGTGGATCCCTGCTCAGCAAAAACAATTTTTGTCGGTATTTCATTCAAAGCAGCTACAGCCGTCCGTTGGTCTTAATTGCTAATTGCCCCCTGGTTAAAGTCCTGAGCCCGCGGTTGAAAACCCCTGTGTTAAGAGATTCAGTAGCCAATTACGTTCCCTGTCCATGTGTTTGGTTGAGCACTTAGCCTTTTACGAGAAGTTGAAAGTTAACGGAGCTTTGTATCTGTACGGATAGACCTTTCATCCAATTATTCACCTAATTCACATCACCGTAGACGGTGCCGCGTTATCTGGCAAATATCTAAAGTCAGACTAACCATGAACAAACAAATATTTTCTTTTCTTTAAAATGATAATTTGTTTTCGAAACATTGCAGATAAGCACAAAAGTGAAATCGAACTACAGGTCAGCAACCACTAGTGAATAAACGCAACATCACATAACGACCAGCTGCTGTTTATTTGTTAGAACAACTGACTCATTACTTTTAGTTTGAGATGTCGCATCCTTTTTAAAGTGCAAAAAATGTCACAGCAAAATATTACCTTTAGGGCTTCCCAGCACTTCACACCCTGTCGGCAACGACTGTAGACAGTGCAGGCATGTCTACTACGCTACGTGACTTCGAGGCTAGAAATGTTGCAACGGATTGATTTGGCATCTGGCAAAAATCTACGAACGTTTATGGTAGAAAACGGGAAGCAGTATTGCACGTTTAAAAGTGAGCGTGCAACTTCTTTCAAGATGACGAGGTGATTATTTATCTGGACTTGAGCAAAACGTGATACTCAAAACTATGCTATTTTTGCTTAAGGTTAGACCGTTACAGTCAATCTCCGGACAACCAATTTCGAACTCTTTTGTACAAAAAAGACTATAACCCCAACCCCCCGGTATTCTTAAAGCATTATCCAATCTACCTTGGAACGTGTGGTTATGGCAGAAGCCCAAATTAGTCCAGAATAACAAAAATTGAAAATCCATCAAACGACTTTCAAAGGTTTTTTGTTTGTCACACCATCAAACAAACAACCTCAATCCTGCCGAAGTGCACTAATCGCATAAGTGATCGGCAATGCAAGTAGAGGGGGCCAGATCCAAGTACTCAAACAAGCCCAAATGAAAGGAGCGAGTAACTTAATCTCCTGATGGTCACTGTTATGTACGTACAGGTTTCGCTGCAATACATTACCAGCATTGCATTAACAGCTCTGCCGTTTTCAGGAAGAACACAGCGTGAGCTATTTTATAGTTTTGAGTGAATTAACATTTTGTGTTTGATTGTTTTGCCAATTTTTACGCAGTAAGTGCGATTACTGGGTTATTACTCATGCCCAAGTTTTTCCTGACATTATTTTGCCAATTCATTCATTCCTTAAAATTTATTTGCGGTCGTAAAATAAAGAAAAATACACAGGAACAAAAATACAAAATAAAAGTTTAGGCCGCAGGCAGGGTTGGAATTATCGATTAGAAATCGATAATCGATATTCTCTACTTTTTCGTTATCGAATGCAAAAATTCTCAACTTCGTTTTTCATTATTGATTGGGGCTTTTCTCTGCTTTTTTGCGCGGTAAATCGATATTAATTAATAGATACTTTTTTTCTGAATAAGTTCTTTCAAAAGTTTTTATTTTTTGCTATTTTTAGTACCTTATCTGTTTTTTGTGGTGTTTGCAGATAAATATTTTACTTTACATACGCGTAAGAACAGTTAGCGGGCAGAAAATTCCGTATGCACTGTCGTGTTTTATTTCATTCCAAAATATATCACGAGAAAACGTTTGCTTAACGTTTGGTCACTTGGTATCGCAAGCCAGGGCCAGGCAGTCCAATGCAGTTGTAAGGCTAATAAAGTGGTTTTTGAGTTTTTGTTCACCAGCTTTTTTCATTTAAAAGATTACATCTGATACTGGTAGGAATACTTCTGCGTTTCGAACATCGTAGAAAAGGTTTATAGTCAACAGCATCTGAAGTAGGCCAAGATCAAAAGTAGAAAGTGCTGTATTTAAGAGAAAAAGTGATAATTGATCTTTTTTATAGTGAAAAGGGAAAAGTGAGTAGGCCTTCTGGTATTCCTGTTTTAAACTGCTCATCATAATATGCCTTGCCTTTGATACCGGCATTCTCCACTTTGTCTAACCTGAAGCCCCCCCCCCCCCCCATTAGCATCAAAATATGTTGATGCTGTCGCTGTCAACTGAGTCAGAGAAAAGTATCGATTTGACGTTATCGATTGATCGATATTCTCTACTTTTTATTTTTGTTATCGAATGTAGGAATTCGCTACTTTTTTTGAGGTATCGAATATCGATTTATTCTTTGCTTTCTCATTATGGATTTTCAACCCTGGCCGCAGGGAGACGGCGAGTAGATCTTTTGGTCATCTAGTCAGCAGCCACTATTTGGTCCACAGTGGCATACGCACGGGGGGGTTTCGGGGGTCAAAACCCCCCCATTGAAGATTTTAAAAGAAATGAAAACTTCTCTTTTGGGAACGAACCGCCTTTTTTCATTCTGAGATAGCCGAAATTGCTCTTATGTTTTTCTGCGCTATCCTACTTGCTCATAAAATCTTGAAAAACTTTAATTGTGATGCAATGATAGGTCTACCGGTAGTCAAACTTTTCTGGTGCGCTGCGCTTGACGAGGACGATTGCAGAAAAAGTGAAGCCTTTTTTGAAACGAACCGACTTTTCTTCGTGCGGAGTTTGCCGCAACTGCTGTCTTGTTTTTCCGTTCGGTCCAACTTTCTAATTTAATTTCGAGAAACTTTTATGACCATACGATACAACGATACCGGTATTCCAACTTTTCTGATGTGTTTTGCTTGAACTACATTTTTGTCATCGATGCTGCTGTGAAGCAACTGGTAAGCAGGAGCTTCCTTAAATACGGTGCATCTGGAGTAACTGTGGCCGCACACAAAATCTTTTAAAAAATCAAGTCTTCATTGTAGGCCTACTCGTTTCATTAACTCGCTGTAGTACCGAAGGGTGGTAGCGAGTGGCGAGTCCCGACCCAGTGGCTTAGCGCCTGGGCAACACCGCTTCGAAGAATCGTCGCAGCGGCGGCGAGCCGTTGGTTACACTGTGTCCGATTTGACCCGCCAGGGAATTGAACCTCAGACCTTTCGCGTCGATAGCGACATCTTTGACACTGCGCTAGAACGGCCGGTTTGTTGAAAAATTATTAAAATATAAAACTTATATTGACACTGCCCTATGTAAATGCTGAAAATTAAATAAAAATACCGTCAAGGAAGACCAGACCAACGAAAGATTTAAAGAGGCCCAGGGGCGGAACGGGGGGGGGGGGGGGGGGGGAGCGGAGCAAAATCGTTTTTACGCACCGTAACTGTCTCAAGAGCTGGAGTGCTCTGTTTCCCAAACACCCCGATTATGTGCTTCATAGTATATCATGGTATCGACGCTGTGATTTGGTTGAAAAATGCTTGGATAACATCGACGCTGTTTTTGACCTTAATCACATGATCAGAGATTCCTCTCGCGCATAATTTATTGTAATTTAAAAACGTTTTGGTAGAGAGGGCAGTTTTTTCTCATGCTTCACTGTCTTCAGTTTTCAAGACAGGGGAAATTGCCCCCTTTATAATGAGTGCATGTTAAATGTTTTTTATCAAGGTTTATATGCGTTGTTTATATCAATGTTGGTTCTTGAAAAGGTTTTTTTGGAGGGAAGCAATTACCTGTTTTACCCTCGTAGCTACACCCTGTTTGTGACGTTGCGAAAGCTAGTCTACTTTAATCAGTTAACCTTCCTATGGCCCAAAAATGAGGTGAACTAAAATTTTTTCAGTAAATTTTTAACCACCGATTGACAGCTTGAGTTTTTGTGAAACGTTTTCGCTCCTAAATGAAGCGCAAAGAATCAAGCAAAAGTGTGATCGAAATACCTGGATTGTTTTCTTCGTTATGGCATTATAATAGCTGTGACGTCACTGAAACTTACGTCATAACGATGTGACGTCGCTGAACCCCCCCATTGAAAAATCCTGCGTACGCCACTGTTGGTCCATCATCGATGGATGAATAATCTCTCAAAAAAGTGGGTTGGCGATAAAGCAAAAAGTTTTGTTCTTCGGAGTCAATTTGCAGTCACTTATTACTGATTGTATTGTTGAAGCAGGTATTTTTTGAATTTGATTTTAAATTGTTTGGTTGTAAATTTTTGAATTTCATGGAGGATATCGTTCCATATTTTGGCACCTTGACACTTTATACATCTTTAAAGTCGATTGGTTGTGTATCGAAGTGTGTGTAAACGTTTTGTATGAGCATTGGTTGATCTGGTAGTTTTCTGAGAAATGTTGCTGCTTAAAGTGAAATAATTGGAAAATGCGCCAGGTACAGGAAGTTATTGTGAAAGTAGTCGTGAACTAGTTCGGCGATTTCGAGTTTGATGAGATCAGGAAGCTTGAGCATTTTAAATTTGGAAAAAAAAGTTGAAGCGCTATAATGCAGAGAATCTCCACCAATCAGTTTAACTTTTGAAGGGCTATTAGTTTTTTCAGGTATGATGGATAGGTGGATCCCAAACAGGCAATCCTTACAGCAGTTGGGAGTGAATGAAAGCGTAGTAAATTTTTAGCAAGGCGCAGGGAGGCATAATTGGAATACCTTAGTTTGGAAAGGATTCCTACAGTTCTGGAAATTTTTTGAACAATGGATTAAATAAGTGCATCAAACTTTAAATTAAAGTCAATATTTACTCCTAAATACTTAACACTATAGGCTATACAAAAATTGAAGAGTCGTTGATTATCATATCGATAAGAGGAAGAGGTTTGTTAAAATTTGGCGGAATTAATAGAGCATGTGATTTTGATGGATTCACCGTCAGTTTGTTAGCTTTTAACCACAGAGAGTAACGATGCTGGTTTTCATTCATTTTAGAAGCCACTGCGGGTGAGTTTGCATCGGAACAAGCCAGACAAGTGTCGTACGCAAAAAGTCTTGAATTACAACTCAAGGAAAACGGTAGATCGTTGATGTATAACAAGAAAAGGAGGGGCCCTAGTATAGAACCTTGGGGAACTCGAACGTTGTTACATAACGGAGGAGAGACATTTTTGTTAATGAGAACATACTGTCGTCTTTTAAAAAACACACGCAGTAAATTATTAGCTTGGCCTCGTATGCCATAGTGGCAGTGCTCGAGTTGTGGGGGATGCGGGGGCATGCCATCCCCTCGAAAACCAACATCATCCCACCATAAAAAATTTTTGCGCAAACCATCCCCTTATAAATAATGATCATTCATCCTCTACGTCTGTGTGAACAGCTTTTTTTGCCCCGAAAATCGGACAGCAGCGGAGGCGATGACCTCTATTTTTTGGTCTTCACATAAATTTGCGCCAAAAAATTGGACATCAGCGGAGGCGATGACCCTTTTTTTTGGTCTTCACTTAAACTTTTGGCCAAGAATTATGGTATTCCTAGTACCATCCCCCCATAAGTGTTTTTACAACTCGAGCAGTGCATAGTGGTCGAGCTTGTGGAGTAGAATTTCGTGGTTTACCGTATCGAATGCTTTAGTGAGGTCAAGAAAGATAAGGCCTGTGAATAGGTTATCGTTAATGTTATCAAAAGAGCTAGATACGACATCTACAAGAGCACGGTTAGTTGACACATTTCTTTGAAAGCCGAATTGATTTTTTTGTATTACTTCGTGTTTATTCAAAAAGGACATCAGGCGTTTGTAAATAATTTTTTCCATAATTTTAGAGAGGCAAGTAAGGATAGAGATAGGACGACAGTTTGAAGGATCATGCTTTTTTGCCTCTTTTAAAGATGGGAACTTTTTGGCGGTTGCACACTCTTCAGGAAATGTACCGTTACAAAAGCAAAACACTATAAATAAGTGAAGATAGGGAGTAATGACTGTAGAAGAAGTGCGTAGAAAGAAAGGAGGAATGTTATCATAGCCTATGGCTTTATTCAAGTTGAGGGATTGGACAACGTTTTCAATTTCCGTAGGATTAGAAATGTTTAAATGAATTAAGGATGAGGTGCGTTGTTGGGGATATTTAGTAAAAGAGTTAGGCTGGATGTCAACGAGGTTTTTTGCTAGGTTGGCTCCAATTGTGCAAAAAAATCATTAAAATGAGTGGCAACTGGACGACTATCGCCAATGTTGATGCCACCGATTTTCAATGATTGCGGTTAAGCAGAAGAATGATTTGTAGAAGGGGAGAGGGCCGAACGTATTACATTCCACATTTTGCGGGGATGATTTTGGTTTTCTTTAATTTTTGAAGCAAAATACAATTTTTTGGATAAGGCCTTGATTTTTGTGAGTTTGTTGGCGTATTTTTTAAAAAAAGATTGTTTATCGGTGTCACCATTTAAAAAATGAGATTTAAACATGATTCTTCGTTTCTTGATGGAAATTAAAATGCCTTTAGTTATCCAAGGTTTACTCAATAGCTTTTTTGTCGTCTTGATAAAGGTTTTAGGGGCGCATGTTTGTCAATGGTACTGAGTGTAACTCGTGAGAAGATGTTAAGTCATTGAAATTTTCCATGGTTAGGGGTGGTTGATCAGAGAACGATATAAGCAAATTTTGGTGTAGATCTTCACAGAATGAGTCCTCACGAAAAGCAGACCTGTCTCTGAAGTATTTCATTTCCGGCCTAGGATTAAATTTGGAGATAAGTTTTTCGATTGCACAGATAATCGGGTAGTGATGGGTAATATCGGTTTCGATCACAGCTGGGTTCAAACTAAGTTTAAAATTGTTGGTGATTATGTGGTCAAGAATGGTAGACTACGTTTTCGTCACTCCAGTGGGTTTGGTAATAAGGGGAACGGCACCATTACTGATAATCGTGTTACTATAATCGTTTGCGCTATAAGGAAACCTCTTGACAAGACATAGATTAATATTAAAATCGCCGAGAATGTAATAACTTGCTTTAGAACAGTGGTTCTCAAACTTGTCGGAAGTATCGAACCCAACAGGTGTCATGCAAGCATACATCGAACCCTTAATTATAACCAGGAGCGGATCTAGAAAATTTTAGAAGGGGGATGCAGTTTTGAATTAGGTTGAATGTTAAATGAGTACAAAGACTTTAGACGTCTAAACCGGAAAAGGGCATAAGCTCTTTGAAAATGTTTCACGTCAGGGGCGTATTCAGAATATTCTTAAGGCGGTGGAGGGTGGCATAAAATATTTACATTTTTTAAGCGTATTTTTTTTCCGGAAAGTTAATTTGAAGCAAATTGAGGAACAAAAATATGGCTCTAGGGGGTCCGGGGGTATGCTTCCCCGGAAAGTTTTCAAAAATTTAGACATTGTAATGGCCATTTTAGAGCTTTTTGAACAATGTTTATGGCAAATTGTGTTTAATTTTTTTGCCTCTAACTCTAAGTCCTTCACCAAATATGATACATTTTGTTCTCACATTTTTGATTTATGCGTGCTTAAGGCGTAAAGATCATTGTTATCAAATAGGTTTGAAATTATGGAAAAATTGTATTCATCAAAAACAGCGTTGAAAGAGTATGGTGGGGGAATGCATCATTCCACGCAGAGATAGTCATTCATTACAACTGTATGCCTTTTTGCAAAAACTTATTCTGATCTTAGCCGAACCCCTGCTACAGCCTCACCGCACCCCTGGGGTTCGGTCGAACCCAGTTTAAGAACCACTGCTTTAGAATTTGAAAGATGAGTTAAGCAATTGGAGAAGGCGTCGAGAAAGTCGTTTACAGCGGTTTGCATTGGGTGACGGTAAACTACTCCAACTATAAATTTAGATTTATTATTATTTCTACTTCTTATTATTTCTATTATTATTTATACCGAGACTTCTAAATCATAAACATTCGGATTAAGTTAGTTTATTCTGTGCGGGACAAAGTTGAAATTGGTATTTGTCTGAAACGTAAATTACCACGCCGCGTGCCATACAATTGGTAGCATTAACGTGGACGAATTTGTAGTGCGGAAGGTCGATATTAATTAGTGGTTGGTGTTTTAAGCTTGTTTCAGTTAAGCAAATAACGTCCGAAGAGAAATTTAGAGCCACAAGAAATTCGTAAAGTAAATCGAAATTTTTGTGAAGGGAGTGGATATTTAGATGTAAAAGTATCAAGGAAGAATTTTTGGCAAAATTCGGTTGGTGCTGATTTAAATCAAAGTATTTGCATTTTTTAATTTTGGTTGTCATTGAGTAAAATACTTCATCGCTAGGTCCAGATGGTAAGAGATCATTAGTTTGGAGGGGGCTGCTTGACCAGGCCAGAGGAAGTTTTTTAACTCCGTGTCAGCGCCAGGCGCCTTGTGTTTTAAAGTTGCAATAGAAACGAATCAAACTATGGACGATATTGCAGGAAATCAGTAGCTAGGCCTGGTTGGTAAAAAAACAACAAATAAATTGCAGCACAGTACACTAATATCAATATGGCGAATCTATATAATTGTAGCACAGTAAATGTGTGAAATAACTCGATGGGCATCTGGCAGTAACAAAGATAAGATCAGTTCATTGCAAGGCCATTTAAGGATAATATGCGAACAAAACAATTTTATAAGTGATTTTATGAGTGAGTATTGCGCAGACGACGAGGCGAATAAGTGAAATACAGATAGGCTTGATTATTAATCAATCCAATGTATAATGGTAAGCGACGGCAGCAAACGAATAAAAAAGATGCACACGTTAAACAAACTAACTTAAACTTATAACTTTCATTAAAATTAGTGGCTTCTCGCTCGCGCAAGTATGAAACTCGCGCTAGATAATTGAGGAGAGTTTAAATGTTGTCGCCTGATGTTGCAAAGGTTGGTGACAGGTTGATAGCGCGTTGCTGGCGTTTGTTGAAAAAGAACGCGAAAGCAGCATTGTTTTTTAAATTAAAATAATTACGTTGCTGTGGACTGGGACGAGAATTTGAAGAACAGAGCAGAGTAGCATAATACTTAAGACAGTAGACTACCGTACGACTTTGGTGTTCGTTTGCTCCAAGCCAAAATGTGCTCAGTTCAGAGAAAGCAAAAAAAAATACGAAGATGCAAATTCAACCTATTTACATGACTTTCAATAAAAATAGAGAAATGAAAATATAACTATACACAGATTATAAACTTAATACGCAAGTGGGTCAATCTTTTTACCATCTACAAATAAAGTGTAGTTACCGTCAGTGGCTTTCCAAATGTTTTTTTGCTTATTTTTCCTCGCTTCGTCAAAGATTGGAAGGAGCCGCTTGCGTTGATCTTGAAACTTTTTGGGCAGGTGTTCCGTGACGTAGATGTAGGGGTTTATATTGTCTTCGACTTTCCGAGCGATATTGTACGACTTGAGGTTTTTTTAAAGGTTTGAAGATTAGGTTTTTGTCGTTCATCGCAAGCAGTTTAACAATTATAGTCTAGTCATGGGCCTGCCTTTTTTTTTTACTGGGTTCTGAAGGAGTCTGTGAATGTCTACAAACTCAATTTCGTCAGGGTCGTCAATCCTCAGTCCGTTTTTTAAAAAATCTTGGAATTTGGTAACTGTAGTTTCATGTTTTTCCCACGGTGAGACGCTATCTTCTTTTACTCCATGAATTAAAATGTTTAGCCTCTTGTCATAAGATTCTTGCATGATCTTGGTCTTTTCATACGATTCTATGAGTATTGAAAGCTCTGCAATTTTTTTGTTGAGTTGCTGAACAGTTTCCAAGTCTGCTTTATCCGAGAGCTTGCTGTTTATTTCTTCGTTTGTGGTTTCAAATTTAGTTTCTATTTTGTTGATTCTCGCAGTAAGATCGTCAAATTTTTCATCTACAGTATATTATCCATTTTCGATTCTATGGATTCTAGTTTCAGCAGTATAAGGTCAATTTTTTTTTCAAAATTCATTTTCAGGTTTCTGCGCGATTGTTTTAGCAGAAACTGCGCTGACTGATATAGAACTTTGTAATGAACGAGGAACCTGAAACTTGATTTACACTGCAATCAGCCGCGGTGTTTACGCTAGCATTGCTACAGCCAATGTTATGCAATAACTGCGATTATTACGCACAGTGGCGTACTCACAAGGTGGGGGTGGGGGGTTCGGGAGTCAACCCCTCCCATTGACGACTGAAAAAAATGAAAACTTCTCTTTTTGAAACGATACGCCTTTTTTTATGCAGAGATTGCCGAAATTGTTATCAGTTATCAAGTTTTTCTGTGCTATCCAACTTCCTCATGTCACATAATCTTGAAAAACTTTAATTGTGATGCAATGATACCGGTAGTCAAACTTTTCTGGTGCGTTGCGCTTGATGTTGACGATTGCAGAAATAGTAAAACCTTTCTTTTTTGAGACGAACCGACTTTTCTTCGTGCGGAGGTTGCCGAAATTGCTGTCTTGTTTTTTTTCTGTTCTGTCCAGCTTTCTAATTTAATTTCGAGAAACTTTTATTATAACACGATGCAACAATACCGGTATTCCAACTTTTTTGATGTGTTTTGCTTGAACTGCAATTTTGTCATTGATGCTGCTGTGAAGCAATTGGTAAGTGGGAGTTCCCTTAAATACGAAGTATCTGCAGTAACTATGGCTGCACACGAAATTTTTTTAAAAAATCAAATCTTCTCTGTAATGGTTTCATTAAACTCGCTGTAGTATTGCAGCGTCGTAGCGAATGGCGGGGCCCGACCCCGCGACTTAACGCCTGGACAACGCAGCTCCGAGGAAACGTCACAGCGGTAGCGAGCCGTTGGCTACTCTGTGTCCGATTTGACCCGCCTGGGAATTGAACCTCAGACCTTCCACATCGATAGCGACAACTTTAACACTGCGCTACAACTGGCTGGTTTGTTGAAAAATTATTAAAATATAAAACTTATATTGACACTGCCCTAAATGCTAAAAATAAAATAAAGATACTGCCGAGAAAGACCAAACCAATGAAAGATTTAAAGAGGCCCAGGGGCGGAACGGGGAGGGGGTGGTAAAATTGTTTTTGCGCACCGCTACTGTCTCAGGAGCTGGAGTGCTCCGTTTTCCAGACACCCCGATTATGTGCTTGAGAGTATCTGATGATATCGACGCTGTGATTTGGGTGAAAAATGCTTGGATAATATCGACGCTGTTTTTGAGTTTAATCGCATGATCAGGGATTCTTCTCGCGCGTAATTTATTGTAGTTTAAAAATGTTTCGATAGGGAGGGCAGTTTGTTCTTATGCTTCACTGTCTTCACTATTCAAGACAGGGGATACTGGATAGGCTACTGCTCCTTTCATAATGAGTGCATATTAAATGCTTATATCACGGTTTATATGCGTTGTTTACATTAATGTTGGTTCATGAAAAAAGTTTTTTTGGAGGGAAGCAATAACTTGTTTTACCCTCGTAGCTACACCCTGTTTGTGACGTTGCGAACGCTAGTCTACTTTAGTCAGTTAACCTTCCTATGATCCAAAAATGAAGTTTTTTCACTAAATTTTTAAGCACGGATTGACAGCTTGAGTTTCGGTGAAACCTTTTCGCTCCTTAAATGAAGCCCAAAGAATCAAGCAAAAGTGTGAATGAAATATCTGGATTGTTTTCTTCGTTATGGCGTTATATAGCTTAATCATGGTAGCTGCAATTGCGCAGTAATTTAGACTAGAAACATTATAATCCGATGCACTTTAATACCTCTGAACTACTATAGGTTAACTGCAGTATTTTTGCGTCATCACGATGTGACGTCACTGAAACTCCCCCCATTGAAAAATCCTGCGTACGCCACTGATTAGCCTACGCATGCCCTAGTCGATTGTGTTTTTCCTGAAAAATTGGGAATAACAAACACGATGTTGTGTTTTTCGATTTCATTACGCTAATATCTCAAAAACTATTTGCGATAGAAATTTGATTTTCACGCACAATGAAGAATAAGAGGCTAAACATCAAATTTAAAAAATCGAAAATTTGACCACGTTGAGTCTTCTTCCTAAAAACGGCAGAGTTGTTATCGTTATTCCTTGTACTGTAGTTACGGGCAGTTTGGCAAATCCTTGGCCTACGTTGCAGCAGGACGAAGTGAAGACCAAAAAGAATACGCCCCTGAGTGAGTCGAATTAACCATATATCTTATTCATCGATCGTAATTGGAACATTTTTGTTCTGGGAGTAGCCCCAAATATAGCTTATTAATGTAAATGAGCAAACCAGCAATGGTCAGATGATTGAATAAAGCTACGCAACTGTTCAATAATTAATTTTTTTAATACAGTAGATCCAAAATCACTCATAGATCCAAAAATCACGCGCATTCGTAAAAATGTGTTTTGAAAAACACTACTTTGGCTCTTTTATATTTTCAATGTCGACTTACTTTGGTCTTGAAGTTTTGAAATTGTGATTATCTGAAGCTGATAAACAACATGTTTCAACTGAAAATGATATTCGGTGGTAGGCCTAACCACACGGAGTTGTCAGTAGCAACCATCGGTGTTAACGTCAACTTTTAATCGAGTGAAAACGTTGAGTGTCTTTAACCCTCCGCGCAACAACTAATTGACGATGATGGAACAGCTGGGACAATTTCGAAGGAAGAAAGCTGAACTATGCGTGTCTCAAAACCGGCGCCGATAACTTAGACCAAAACTTCCTGCCACATTTCAAAATTTCTATAAATTGAGCCAGCAAATGAGTTCTACTTCACATTTCATATCAACACAACAAGATGAAGATTCAAAATTTGGTTTTTGTCGTAGCGTTACTGGCGGCGTTTGCAAGCGGTAAATTGTCGTTACTAATCGTCTTAAAAATGATGATTGTTTCAGACCAACTGCACTTCTGTCATTGTTTTCAGTGTTTGTAAACACGTTCTGTTTTGCAGCACAGCGATTTGAAACGGAATTCTATTGTCCGGATGGGCCGGTTATAATACATGGCGTTCCAGATTGCGGCGTCAGTCATCCAAACGGGAGTTATTCATTGCAACACACATGCCAAGTCATTTGCCGCCCAGGTAAACTGTGCCATTTAAAAGTAAGTTAAAAGTAGGGTTGCCATACGTCCTCCTTTTGGAAGACATGTCCTCCTTTTTGACCAAAAAAATTTCGTCCTCCGAGGACGCCAATAAATCGCCAAATGTTCTCTTTTTGAACAGTGAAAACATGTCAAATCATTCTTCCACGAAAAATTTTGGAAAGTTTCTGTGCAAACAACGGCCTGCGACGTAATGACTTTTTTTTGGTCTTCACTTGCTTTGGGGCAGAAAAATGGACATCTGCGGAAATGATAACCCTCAACGAACCTGTCCGCCTTTTTGCATAGTGAAAATATGTTAACCCAATTTAAAAGTGCGTAAACTTATGTAATTTTACAGGTGTGATACCACCTGTACTTTTTGTTCGTTGCCGCAAAGCAAGTTTGAACAACATTGCGGAAAGTGGAACTGCGTGGCTGCCTGAGCACGCTCTATGCCCGGGTGAGCGATGGTATTGCATGAAATTTATGTAGGCTACCAGCAAAGCGTACATGATAAGATTTGCGGAATGAAATTTGGGAGGTATCTTGACAACAACGTTAAATGGGTTTGAAGATCTCTTGAAGTTAACTTTTCGTGAGCATGTCTTAAGAACAAAAAACAAATTTTTAGAGCATGCGCATCGTTACAACGAATAGCAGCTGTAAATATTATTCACCGTATGCGTATTCAATGGTGGCAGACTTCAGCTAAAGGGCTCGTGCCCTCATTCCCCACAAACATTTCGTTATGCAGGTTAATACGTCAGTGCTTCGGTATTTTCACATGCACAAATACTTGTTGTTTCGCTTTGGTGTAGGTTTCTAGTAAATTTCAAGGTCGCTGATTTCAAATCTGCAAACGATTTTTTTCCATCAAGTCAGGATTTTGCGCAATTGTAAATCAAATTTTGTATCAAAATTTAGTAAGCGCCGAAGGCGCAATGAAGGTTTAATTTCGTCGAAGACGAAACGGCCATTTCGGCTTCGCCGAAATTCACCCAACCCATCCGTGTACGCTATATACTCAAATTCTGTATATACTCAAATTCACCCAACCCATCCATGTACGCTCAAACTCACCTAACCCACCCAATCTCCCAATATACTCAAACTCACCGAAATACTCGGACTCACAGAATAATCCCTGAATTTCCTACACCTGCAAACGATTTTTTTCCATCACGTCAGGATTTTGCGCAATTGTAAATCAAATTTTGTATTAAGTAGTTAACTTCTGCAGTGTTATTCATAGTTTAATGCTTGTTATCCTGTGTGATGCAACAATGAAGCCACGAATTGCCTGTACACTACACCCGCGCAGAGTTCCAGATTGGGCTACTTGTCGCCAATTGGGTTACTTTTAATCATGATTGGCGACTGAAATTTTAGATTGGCGACTTGCGACTTTTTGGGCTACTTGCGAGCAAGTTATGGCGATTTTTTTAATTATTGGCTACTTTTAAAAAAGTGTTTTTTAAAAGAAAACTGCGATGAATGGTAAGAGAAGTGTTTGATTTTGCAACACTGCGTCTGCGCATGAGGTGTTCGTACCTCCAGTTCGTTATTAGGTGACGATGGGACGGGATAATTGGATGCTTCTTTGCAAGCTGCTGAGGTTACGTGAGGTTTTTGAGCCAATCAGCCTACTCTTACCAGCGTATTAGGTAATTAAAAATGATTCTTGGTTGATATACGGTATTAAAGTGCACCGGTAGACAATAGTTAGTCATACCGTAATAATGATAAGGACTTTTCAGTCTGTTGTAATACAGTACGTAAGTTTTTTTTATGGGTAGCAAATTGGAAAATTAGTTTAATAGTCAATCTTTAATTTTTTTTTTTTGTTTAAGATGTGGCACTAGTTGATTAGAGCAAATTAAAGAAAAACACAGTTTAAAATATTCTGTATTGAACAGGTTAAACTTAGACTAGATTAATACTAAAACTGCTGTTTTATCTCTAACTTACATGAGTAAACAGTGTACTGCATAGGCTGCCGGTACCCAGTTACACATCCTTTTGCTTTGATCAGTTTCTCATTGCTACTCCTAGTGGCTAAGCCACGGGGGGGGGGGGAGTTGGAGGTTGCAACCCCCCCCCCATTGAGCCTCAAATGACGTCATACTTACTTCTTTTTCTGATATTTATTTCGAAGTGCTACAAGACCTGAGCCATTTCGAAGTGCTATACTTTGTCATTGATAATCTGGTTTTGCAATTGTCATAATAACAAGAATTACGTAGCTTTGTTTCCTGAATTTTGTTCTTTGCCGTTATGCTTATGAAGCAGTGACGCAAATTTATAGGCAGGACAGTGCCCCTCCTGTACACGCAACTGCCCTCAGCCCCTCAGACCTTCCGCAGAAAAAAGGCTGAACGATTTCAAACAAAAATGATGTACGCAGCTCAAAAAAGAACTAAATCGCTAACATTTGAATATCGTTTTACCAGTTGCACGAGAGAGCATTCCTTTGACTTTCTTACAACAATCGTGCCTTAACTGCCTTCGATATTTTTAGTTTAAAACATCTCTCTTAAATTTGAGGCCATCTTTTGTTATTTGTTTTACAACCAGAGGCGGATCCTGGGGGGATGTGGCGCATGCATCCCCTCCTCACCAGCCATTTTCAACAATGTTTTGGATGAATAAAATTTTTCATAATTTCGAACTTCTTCGTAACAATATGCCTTAGTCGCCTTAAGCACGCATAATCGAAACTGTGCGAACAAAATGCATCGTTGGTGAAGCATTCCAAGTTAGGGGTCAAAAATATGACAACCTTTCCTTAAAAATTGTTTAAAAAGCACTAAAATGGCTATTACAGTATGCAAATTTTCAAAAATTTTTCGATGGAGCATGCTATCGGACTCTCCTGGAGTCGTTTTTGGTACTTAAGTTGCTTAAAATTAACTCTGTCGAAAAAAAATACGCTTGAAAACGTGACGAAACTTGGTGCCCTCTCCCTGAAAAAATGCTGAATAGGCCCTTGACATTCTGAAACATTTTCAAAGGCTTATTTACGACCGTTTCCGTGTCTGAACGTCTTTGCATTTAGTTCACATTCAACCTAATTCAACATTACATCCCCCCCACCAAAACTTTCTGGATCTGCTCCTGTATACAGCCTATGGTCAAATGTGACGTAATTCTCAACCTCTCCCATTGCAAAATTCTGGCTACGTTATAGTGGCTACTCCATAGTCAGTCAGTTCTGTGCTGCTTTCAACAAATCATGCTTGACCTTGTGTTATTGTGCCGTTTATTGTTATTTTAATGGGAAAATGGACCCGGTATTACAAATAATATAACGCAAATTGGACAAGGGATCCACGACCACAATTTAAAAACTGGATAGAAAAAAGAAAGGAAAAAAGCACATTGTACAATGTGTAAAGTTGATTTAAGAGCTCATAAATCAGATCTACTAAAGCATGCAAGTACATCTGAGCATAAAGAAGCTGTGGGAGCGGCAGCTGCAAGAAAAAAATTCAACATTTCAAGTTTTTTTGAACCAAATTGTAGTCACGTGGCTGAACTAGAATTAATTAACCTAGCATGAATTTTTGTTTTAAAGACAAATAACAAGACAGAACATTTTAATGCCTTTTAAAAAGCTTGGCTTACAATATATCTGCATGATTTGCAAAAATGTTGAATGCTACAAAAAATCATGCTGTTTTCCTGAACTTCGTGGTTACTAAAAATTTTGGGCTACTTGTAAATGAATTGGCTACTTTTTGGCTATTTGAAGTAAAAATAATCTGGCAACTCTGCACCCACGGACTTCTTAATTGTAGAATCTGGACTGGAAACGCGGGAAAAAATGCTACAGCCGCCGTACAAGTTGAGGCCTAATTTTGTAAGAGCAACGCAGCAGACCAAGCTCGCTGGCAAATGGTCAGTCAAATGAAATATCATAAGCTTGCAGCGAGTTGAGTGGAAACTGATGGTGTTATACAGTTAAAGAGTTGATTATACTGTGATCATGAATATTTTTGTCATTATTTTAAGATTATAAACAATGTAATAATCGATTCCATACAGTACAGTTCCTGTACTGTACCTCCAGTACCGATATAAGCTCAGGGCTATAAGTGGTGATGCTGGAAGTTGTAGGGTTATTAGATGCAGTGTATAAGGTTAACATATAAAAAGGATCTAAAATCTATATACAGTACAGTACTGGACTTTCTACTATAGCCTACCAGTAACCCACTTCATTGTAGAAAACTTGTAGTCTAAACTAAGCTACTGGTGCGGGTAAGTGATTTTAGTTTCTACCTTTAACAGCATAGTACGGAACATTAGTATGCTGGTAGAGTGCTAGTTTAATCAACTAATGAATAAACAAATAAGACAGATGAAGGAACTAAAAGTAAAATGAAAGATCTTAATGATCTGTCAGCAAGGTCCAGCAACATCATTGCGTTGGGGGAATGTGTAGGGTCCTCTGTCATATAAACAGTTACAATTACTGTATATGCTGTATAACAAGGTTGATGACCAATGAATATGGCGACCTGTCTACAGCCTAATGGTACCAAGCACATAGGTGATAAATCCTGAATGGTGAGTTTTTCCGATTATGGTATTCTTTCTCATCTGAGTAGCCTCTTAGCCTGTGTCAGTATTAAATTAACTAGGTATATATATTTAACACAATACCGATAGTATAAAAATATTGCAGGAGTAATAATGTACATTGAAACCCAACACCAAATAGAGTGGAATGAAATATATGTATATACAGTGTGATATTATCTTGCAGAGGATTAGTCTATGAGTTTCGAAGGTTGATTGTAAATTTGGTCTCAAGAAATGGTTAGTAAATGTGCTGCTTTAAACTGTAGATCAGGATATTCTGGTGAAAACAAAGACTCCAATATTACTTATCATTCTTTTCCATTAAAAGATCAAAATCTCTTAACTGTATGGCTAAAAAACATTGCACGAAAGGATTTTGTTCCTACTAAATATTCTCGGCTCTGCTCATTACATTTTGAGGCAGCAGATGTTAAAGAAGATTCTTCTGACCAATTATTAAGACGTAAAAGACGACGACAAAGTGTAAAATTAGTGAATAGAAGATTAAAGGATGATGCTCTTCCATCCATATTTAATCTCACCTTGGAGGGTTTCTTCGATGTGCAACAATGCCCATACGTTGATTGAAGGACTTGCATTGCGTTTTTTTAACTGCATGTGCAAGAATTTAGTCCGAGATCTCACTGAAAATGAGAGCTACAACGCAAGTAGAAAAATTAGAAAACTCACGGGCCAAATCAATGCATTACAATAACCATAACAAGTTTAACTTATATCATATATATCTATTCATGCTGTTGAGTTTAATTACTTGCCGTAGTCTACATTAAACATGCTTGAACCATTATTGAATAGTTTTGCAGTGCTATGGATTTTTTTTTTTTTTTCTGTCCAACTTTTCATGTTTATTTGTAAGATTGGCTTTTTTGCTTTGAAAATTTATTTTTACTGGTATTCAATTCTGAAAGCATAATGTATGTATAAAGTAATATGAAATTCATCTGCGATTAGTATTTTTGTTGTAGTGCATTTAGCTCATTTGCTTAGCGCATACGTTATCGGTGCGGGAGATCTGGGGTTCAAATTCCGGGTCGGTCAAATCGGCAGAGCGTCGCCAACGGCTCGCTATCGATGCGACGTTCTTTTGGAGCTATGCAGCTCAGGCGCCAAGCCGCGGAGATGGGCCCCGCAACTCGTTACACGCTTCGGCGTAATACTGCGAGTAAAAAGAAGATTTGATTTTTGCAATTATATGCAGTGTTAGGAATTTTATTACAAAAAATTTCCCAAAGAAACAGCTAGAAATACTTGGGTGGATGTTTCGGCACACTTCCGCTGCCATTGACAAAGGCGCGAATTGTTTTGTAATATGATAATGCAGTATTTCTTGCAAGTTTTTTGTTGTGGTGTTGCAAAATTTTCACATATTCGTTTTGTTGTTATTCATATTCAAATTCATATAGATTATCTGGTAACAACTCCTGATTTTCTAGTGTTAACAATGACTTTAATTTTCCTTTTTTCTAGATAACAGTGATCAGCTACAAGATGTGTTTGTATTAATTTCCTGAATTACCTTTTTTTTTCGCTGTAATTACAGTAAATATTCAAGGTCACTTTTTATATTATCCACTTAGATAGCATTGATTTGTCACGCAGTAAGTGTTATATGACGTATTTGTGACGAATTTGATACCTGTTTTGTGAATAGTACTACCGGTATTAAACATTCACAATTAAGACATGTTACGGCTTGTAATTTCAGTTTAGACAGTCGTTATGAATATATGAATAATATTTTACTGATTGTTAAATATATAGTTTTTAATAACAACCTTGCAAAAGTAATTCATCTATTACAACAGAATAAGTGTATAAGGACTTCCTTACTTTCGTGCTATTGATTCAAAATGTTGGCCTCAATCTGTACGGGCGCAAAATTCGGTTTCCTATCCAGACGCTACTATTTAGAAGTCCGTGCTACACCCGTTGGTTGCAGTAAGCTTTGTATGCTTTTATTCAAAAGTTCTCCACTGTTTTGTTGTCTGGCGAGCACCGCTTTAGTTTGTATGCGCGTAGAATTGCAGAAAAATATACAACATAAGCTGATTGGAGGCCATACAACGACTGCATAACGTCGCGTACACCTGGGCAGAAAAACTGTCTCAGAATGCTCTTGTAGGTTCCTCCATGGATTCTCTAGGGCAGAGGTGCTCAACTAAAATGAGTCTAAGTTTTCAAAATCATCTCGTGGCGTGCCATGCCACTTTCGAATAAATGGTGGTATTATAAACAAACTTTTGTAAAATTGACGCCACTAACATTGCACTGTAGGCTACTTCAGAATTTCAACACAAATCAAAAATCAAATCAAATCTTCATTATACTCGCCGTATTACGCCGAAGCGTGTAACGAGTTGCGGGGCCCATCTCCGCGGCTTAGCGCCTGGGCAACACAGCTCCGAAGAAACGTCGCAACGGTGGCGAGTCGTTGGCGACACTGTGTCGATTTGACCGGCCCGGGAATCGAACCCCAGACCTCCCGCACCGATAGCGTGCGCTTAGCAACTGAGCTAACGGCCGGTATGAATACGTATTTACTGAAACACTACATGGGGCCAAAAATGTGGGAATAAACAATCATGGTGATTTAAGTTAATTTCAATAGAAGCCTGAGTTATCACGATTTATTGTAAATACAAGAAGTACTTTTTACGGAATTGTTCGTTCGCCACTTTCGAGCTATGCCTTGTGTTGTGCACCCCTGCTCTAAGGTACATGCTTCCACTCCTCCATATTAATTTGAGTGTCATGAAGCAGTATGTTAAAGTTTCAGGTATGTTAAACAACAAAAAGCAAGGTGCCTGCTTCCTATATATATTACCAAAAATTTTCTAAAACGTAGCAGTGAAATAGGGTATTTGCGCTGGCCCACAAATTAGGCAACTCATGAATGATGAACAGTTTCGGGCATTTAATGAAACTTGTGGAGAACGGTACATTACATTCCTTTAAAGAAATAGCTCGTAATTTTCTTGGTAATGAGAAAGATCCTATCTGCAGAAGCATGTTGACAATCTTCGAAAATTTGATTGCCGAATGAGTATAAAAGTGCATTTTTTACATTCCCACCTTGATTTTTTCCGTTTAAGGTCGGGTGCTATGAATTAAGAACAAAATGAAAGATTTCATTAGAACATATAAAACAAGGGAAACAAGGTACCAGGGATGATGGGACTGCTCAATAATGGTGGCAAGTGCTGGCTATTAAAACGTGATGGCCATCAGTTAGAATCTATAACACGCGAAACATGCAATTCATGTCACCTTCCAAGAAAGCGAAACTACCTGCTTGACCTTAAAACTGGGTCAATGAAGGCTGAAGCGTTGGTGATGTTCAATATTTACGTGCAATTTATATGTACTGGTGAAAATATTTCATATAATTTTTGCGACAAATTGTGACGTCATAGAGCAATTTCGAGTGCAGATTTGAAATCAGCGGGGTCGAATTATCCAAAAGCAATCACTATTATGAAAACAACAGAAATTTTTCTAAAAAATGTCCACCGGTGTTATCATTCACTCCATTCTTCCCCAGCATTTTATTTAAAAAATAAACTAAATTCACCTCCGGTATTGAAATTAATGTAAACTGGCAGATGATCCCGTAAGATGTTGGGTTCCCCCACTTCCCCCAAATAGTTTTGGCGAGGAAGGCACTGTCGTCTGTGACCCGGTAAACGGAAGACTTGGTGGCGGATGGAACGTTGGTGATACGTGTGATTACCATTGCCCTGAAGGTTAGTTTCAGGAATATAACGTAACACTTTATGCTCAGTAAAAAACTTATCTGTGTATAGGTTGGACTCCTGTTGGGGACGAAACCACGATTTGTACAGAAGATTCGCCTGATAATACTTTTCAACCAGGACCTCCTTGTTGCGAACGTGAGTATGAAAAAAAAAACTAAGTTTCACAATGAAATTTTATGGTTCAAACCTAATAAATTGCTTCAATCAACAATATCTAATGCGTTTGCAAATAAATCGCGCGAATCTCGCAGCACAGGTGGAACCAAGTCAAGTGACATAAGACAGAGAATGTTTTGTAAGCATTACTATTGAACACCGGTACGGCAAGTCGTACAACAAACACTATAAACCCTTCACACTTCCTGCTCGTGCATGGCGAGCTGTCAACACTATTTTTAAAGCCTTCAACTCCTAAAAGTTTACAAACTTGGTTTAGTACAAAATTGCAATCAAGCGGCAGTTTTAACAGATACATCAAGTACGGTAATGCAAAAAATACTGGACAAAATGATGTAGTTTTAACGGGATAAAGCAAATCAACTTCATCTTACCGCAGAACGATCAGTTAACAATGATTTTATGCTTGTAACAATTGATTAGGTTGCACCTGATACAAACTCAACAAATAGAATTATGGACTAAAAACCGCAAAGGACTGAAATAACGCATAGTACGACAAAGGACCTCAAATTGATGTACTAAACACCGCAAACCACGACAAAGGATCCTAAATTCATCTCCTAAACATCGCAAAGAACGACAAAGGACTTGGAATCACACCATAACAAATGACAATGACAAAAACAAAGTTCAAATTAGGGTTAGGTTAGAGCTAGGGTTAGGGTTGGATTAGGGTTTTAGGGTCCTTTGTCGTTCTATGCGGTCTTTGGTACATCAACTCAAGGTCCTTTATCGTCCTTTGCTTTGTTTCAGTCCCTGCGGTGTTTAGTAGAACCCGCAAAAAGCTTATTGACTTACGAACAAAAATGCAGAGTATAACAAAATATCGCTGTATGACATAACCAGGCAAATAGAAAAAAAAATTACTTCGCTACTATTGTTGCAATATCATTTTATACCCTGATTTCCGGAAAATCTGCGTAGTAAACGGCCATGAAGGACGTTCATAAAGTTTGACATACCGATACAATATTAGTTCTTCTCATGGATGTGAGTAAAAAATAACTATCTGCACACCCAGATTACATCAAAAGTATTGATGTTTTAAATTGATATCCCTTCTTTCGGTAGGCAAACAATAATAACAAAATATTGCGTTGCATTAGCTCATTTGTTAGTTCGGTCCAACTTGATCATTAGTTTACCAGCACTCTATATTTTTCGCAGCTCCCTGCACAGTCGAAGAAGCTTCCGATGTTTTGTTTATTGTCCAGCAATCTGCTTGTTCTGACGGAAGCTGGAGCCAGATAACAAGTTTTCTTGTCGACGTTTTGAAGTGAAAATGTTTACTTGTTAAAATATACAAACAAATTCAAAGCTAACTTTAGAAATTTTTCAATGGATTTAGTTCACCAAAAACAGGCATTTAAAATTCAAAGGGATGACGTACTAAGAACCAAATTAGGCATTGAGGCGAGCAAGAGTTACAGTACAGTGCTATTCAACCAAATTCGCTTTGGCTGATCAAAGTCAAACTCCTTTACTCAAGCTTCACTGCATTAACACTATTTAGGAGAAAGGCGTTTGATCTTTGAACAAGCGAAGCAAATTACGTTGACGAGCATTGCAGATGCAACTCTTACACGCCTCAATGCGTAGTTTATTTCTTAATTACGTTATCACCTCAAACTTTGAACGCATTGAAAAAATTCTACTGTCAATTTTGAATTCGTTGTAGTTTTTAGCAACTTTTAGTGAAGAAACAATGCTATATTCTACTTCAGTTTCTTTAACAATACTTGCTGAGATCATGAAAAATCTTACAACTCAGTATCGAAGTGATAATTGAGCAGTTTTGATAGCAGGAGTCCGAAGTCATAAAACCCTGTCTGTTGGTATGTTTGGTGACTTCCAACAATGCATGCACCATGCAGTATTATTTACTTTGTCAAGCTTTTATGCGCTGAAGCCAGTTTGTTCAGAGATTGCGCATAAGAAGTATGATTATATTTTACGATATGTTACGATTCATGTTTTAACGCGATGCTATTCTTTCAACCGACTGTAATTGCGCTCAATGACTTCCAACAGATTTTGGGGGAGGCAGAATATATTACATCAGCGTATGGAAAGGATGAAGCGTTGCTGGACAGAAAACATAAAACTTTTTCATAAAAATTACATTGAGGTGCCTTTACCAATACGCGGCACGCGAAGACGCGACCAGGGTTGCCAGATTTTGCAGAGTAAAATATACCAAAATGTTCCAAATTATATACCAAATATATACCAAAATATGTTATCAAAAATATACCAAATATATACCAAAATTTCGAAAAAAAATCATCAGTTTATCTGTAAAAATGAAAAGTAAGTGTTGCATTTTTGAATGACATAATTAATTTCTTACTCAATCTCCCAACAGAAGTATTTTTACACTGAACATAAATCAGTTGTATTTGCTAAATACAATCAAGCTTTCATTACCAGTAATGCAGATTAAATAGACCAAGGAACCGAATCAAAGTTTCTCACGCTAAACAAAAAACAATGGTCACAAATATAACAGTTTAATTGAAATTAATCAACACTTCACAGTCCACAATTTTCAGGTAACAAAAAGATGTACTGCACAAAACTCACAGTTTCAAATAAACTAGTAGGCCTAATACCGGTACCAGTAGTCCAGTACCCCTTAAACATCCCAAATTCTGATCCTTAACATTCAACCCAAACCCCAATTATTGCAAATTAGCCTGCTGATAATATAATGTGAACACCAAGCCTTAATCCTAATGCCAAACCCTACAACGCTACAACTTAACACTCAAAACTATAAACTAGCCAATCCATTCTTCACCATTCACATATAACATATTGCTTCAGAAAAAGAAAATTCTAGAGCTTTTGCCTCATTGGTACATTGTGCATAAAAAATCGCCGCTAGTAGTGTTGCCAATTATGTAAAACTGCATTGCTCAAATCCGTAGAAAGGATTTATTAGGTAATCCGGCAATTAAAAAGCTTTCTAGTAATCTTCAACATATCAGTTATATTAAATTTCTGAAATATACCAAACGCAAAAAAACACTACCAAAAGGCATAAAAATATATCAAATTTAAGGACATATACCAAACCATAATTTCACCTACCAAACGGTCCAAAAAATATACCAGATTTGTGAAATCTGGTATATAAATATACCAGCTGGCAACACTGCACGCGACTAAAATTATAATGTAAAGAAATGTAAAAGGATTTTGCAGGTTTTCGCGTGATCGGTGAACAGTAAAATAAAACAAACAAGGTGCGAAAAAACTTTTGACGCGTGCCGCGTATCGCGTATCGGTAAACGCACCTTCACGCAAAAACATTTTTTATTATCAGATGTTCCGAATTCACAACTACGGGTAAGACAAGGCGAGTATGTTCCTGAGGCGTTAGCTTGGCTCGCTAACAGTTGTTTCAAGGTGTATGCGAGAGCCGAGATGTTACATTCCTTGGTATTGAACCATTTATATATTTTTCTGTGCTGCCGTTATGAATGATTTTCTTTTGCGGAAGTGTTGTCTTCGCCAATATTCGTTGTTTTTCTTCTTCATCATCATCATCATCATCAACATTTATTAGCGGTAAGGTGGCACAAAATAATACACTTAAAGAAATAGACAAACAAACATGACCGCAGGGAGACGGCGAATAGACCTTTCGGTCATCTAGTCAGCTGCCACCCTATTGCCGATTTCATGAATGGATATGTGATCACATTACATATATTGGTTAACAGATGAATATAATTTAAATTCAGGACTATGAGGTAGTGATTTGCATGAAACTATTTCCACATTTCACACTAGTAGGTCTAAAGTTCAATTATTGTACGTTTGAAGCAAATGTTTTTTGAACCGAATTTTAAATAAATTAAACGAAGAGTTCTGAATATTCGTTGGAATATCATTCCAGATATTAACTCCTTGATATCTTATACATTTTTGCAACCGATTAGTTGTATAGCGAGGTATATATAAACAGTTTCTTTGAGGCTGGGTAGATCTAGTATTTTTTTGGGACATTACACTGGTCAATAAAAAAAAATTAGAAATTGCGGGAGGTAGATTATTCTTAAAATGAGCATGAACAAATTTTCCGATTTCAAATTTAAATAGATCTGGAAGTTTAAGAATGCCAAGTTGGTAATAAAGGGGAGTAACTGAATCTCTTGAGAGACCACCGCCAATTAACTTTACCGCTTTGTTCTGAAGGGATAACAATTTTTTAAGTTTAGATTTATAGGTAGAACCCCACACTATTAGTCCATATAACAGATGTGTATGTATAAGAGAATAGTAAATTTGTAAAATTGCGCTTGTTGGTAAATAATGACGTAGCTTGGAAATAATTCCAACAGCTCTAGATATTTTATGTTCGACCGTTGATATGTGGTTGTCAAAATTTAGTTGCTTGTCTATGATAACGCCTAGGTACTTGGCACTTTGACAGATAGGAAGGGGCGAATTGTTGATAGAAAGATCCATATGAGGATGGGGTTTATTTAACTTTGGAGCGATAATTAGAACATTAGATTTGGAAGGATTAACTGTTAGTTTGTTGGCCTTAAACCACTCAGTAATATTGTCTAGATCTTTCTGCATGTGGGAACGTAGTTTAGATGGGTTTGAGGCTGAAAAGAATAAGCAAGTATCGTCTGCGAAAAGTCGGGGAATACAGTTTACGGATGATGGTAAATCGTTGATGTATAATAAGAATAGTAAGGGTCCAAGGGTTGAACCTTGAGCAACCCCAAAATCATTGCATAGTAAAGAAGACTCGTGGCTATTGAGAGAAACAAATTGTTTTCTTTTTAAGAATGCACGCAGGAGATCATTTGCCTGGCCCCGAATACCATAATGATCTAATTTAAGCAGAAGGATTTCGTGATTTACTGTATCGAAGGCTTTTGTGAGGTCAAGGAATATCAGTCCGGTATACAATTTATCATTGATGTTATCGAATGAGTTGGTTATTACGTCAATAAGAGCATGATTAGTAGATCTATTACTTTGAAAGCCATATTGAGAGTCTAGTATCACGTTATGTTTTTTCAGAAAGGTGAACAGACGTTTATAAATTATTCGTTCTAATATTTTAGCAAAGCAGGTTAGTATTGAAATAGGGCGATAGTTGGTAGGGTTGTCACGTTTACCTTTTTTGAAGATTGGAACAACTTTTGCAGTGGTGCCATTTTCGGGAAATATACCGTTTGTGAAGCAATAATCAATGAAAACCTGAATATAGGGAGCTAGTATTGTTGAGCCAATTCGAAGGAAATAAGGGGATATGTGATCATAACCTATTGCTTTGTTAATATTGAGGTCATAATTGCATTGATAATTTCTGAAAGTTCGGGTACGTCCAAGTATATGGAGGGTGAAACACGGCGTTTAAGATATTTGTAGTAGGAGCTATGAGCCGAGTTGTCAAATTTGCTTGCTAAGTGAGCGCCAATAGAGCAAAAAAATTCATTAAATTGTTCGGTGATTACCTGCTGATTAGAAACAATACGACCGTTAATTTTCAAGGATGTTACTGGGGCTCGTTTAGAAGAAGCAGGGAGGGCAGAACGCAGAATGTCCCATATTTTACGAGGGTCTTTTTGGTTTATTTTCAACTCAGTTGTGAAGTACGATTTTTTGGATAACGCTTTAATTTTGGTTAACTTATTCATATATTTTTTAAAATAAAGTTTTTTTTCAAGGTTATCGCTCAAGAAGTGAGATTTGAACATAGCTCTTTTTTTCTTTATGGAGGTCAGAATGCCTTTGGTTATCCATGGTTTCTGAGAGAGTTTCTTTTGTTTTCTTGAAAGTGGTTTCAGGGGGGCATGAATGTTTATGGTGGAGAGAACAGTATGAGAAAAGAGATTAAACATTTCGTTGAAGTTTTCGTTCGTTAGTTCAGGTTGGTGCTCGAAAACGTTACAAAGGTCAGCCTGCAGGTCATTGCGGAAGGAGTCAGCACAAAAAGATGACTTGTCTCTGTAAAACATTTTGGAATTTTTGGTAGTTGAGTATTTCGGTTTATGGACTGTGCAGAGGATAGGATAGTGGTCAGTTATATCAGCTTCGATCACGGCTGGATTAATCACTTGGTCCATATTATTGGTAATAATGTGGTCGAGCAGAGTGGCCGAAGTTGCAGTTACCCTGGTTGGAATGGTTATCACGGGAACAGCACCGTTACTGACAATCAAGTTAATGTATTCGTTAGCAAAGCTTGACCGATTTTCTTGCATTAAGTTGATATTAAAGTCTCCAAGTATGTAATAAACTTTTTTAGAATTTGAAAGGTTGAATAGACAGTGGGAAAAACTTTCCAAGAATTCATTTAAATGGGTTTGTACAGGATGACGGTATACTACCCCAACAATAAATTTAGATTTTTGACTAATTTCGGAAACTTCAAGCCACAAGCACTCAGATGAGCTTAATTTATACTGGATAGGGCTGGGTTCGTATTGAAGTTTATCTGAAATATAAATGGCCACACCCCCGGCCGCAGTAGTTGTATCAACGTGAACGAATTTATGATGAGGTAGTTCGATATTGATCAGTGGTTCATTTTTAAGTCGTGTTTCGGTTAAGCAAATTATATCGGGATTGAAATTCAGTGTGACTAAAAATTCATGGAATAGTTCGAAATTTTTGTGGAGGGAACGAATATTTACATGTAAAAGGATCAAGGAGTGATTTTTATCAACCTTCAAATGGTTCAAGTTTAAATCGAAATATTTGCATTTTTTAATATTATTTGTCATTAAATCAAATACATTGTCACATAATTGATCAGAAAAGTGGTCATCGACTATCTGAGTGGCAGCTTGACTAGGGTCAAGAAAGTGAGAAAACTCTTTATCCGTGTCAGGCGCCATGACAGTAGTACGCGATAATGCAACTCAAGAAACTAGTCTACAAACCCAACACAGTACAATTGCATAGAGTCAGTTAAAGTGGTCTAAATAATTAAATATACACATGATATCAGAAATCCTAACGATGAGATTATAGGCCAAAGGTATTTTTGACTTCATGAAAATAGGTCAAAGGTCGCATGACTTCATATTCATCTAATCTCAGTGTAAGGGAAGTTGGAAGAGGAAATGCAATCAAATAAGAAGTCATGCTATAGCTTAAAGTATACATAATTATTGTGAATGATCAACAACGGGTTGAAGTAAGAATTCGAATCTTTAAGTTATAGTTATATAAAAGGGAAGTAAATAATTAAAATAATAATTGATGTGCGACTATAGGAATAGCGGAGGTATCACCAGAAAATCATGCGCAGTTGAAGGCGTACGAGACATATCTGTTGATTCTAATTCATAAAAATCATTTAACAGTATCGAACCCGGGGTTTGGAATGGAAGGTAAGATTATGGGCATCGCTGACTTTACAATCATTGTTTGAACAATTGTAGCTGCGCGCATTACTTCCAGAACAGATTAGGTTGGTTTACTTTCAGTACGCACATACGAGTTAAATCGACTTCCACAAATTAAAATTGCTATAGGTGAATGATTAGAGTGCTTACTATTTAATGAGTAGCGTGTCTACTAGGACCTTTGATATACAGTCAATTTGTCAAAAAACACAGCAATGAAATACCTCATTATCTATAGTATCGATCGATTTGGTCGTTACGTTTATAGAGACTTCAAATGTGGTATCTCAACCTTTTCGCCATTTACAAATAAAACATAATTACCGTCCAACGCTTTCCAGAAAGTTTTCTGTTTTTTCAATTTTGCTTCTTTGTAGTACGGCAGTAAGAGCTTACGTTGTTCCTGGAACTTTTTCTTTCCTTCTGTTGTGGGAATGCTGATTCATGCTGCGTCATTTCCAATAGCTTGCCTCGTCTAAGGATTTTTCATATGATTCGTGAGGTTCATGCGTAAGTCGAGAACGTATTTACGAGTTTTCAGACCTTGCACTGGCATTAAGCATTTTGGGAGATTCAGTTTTAGTTGTTGGGGTAGCACCGTTCAACTAGCTTATGAGTACGCCGGTTGGGTGTCAGTGTATATTTCATGTATGTTTTAAGCAGTTAAGTTGATGTTTCTTTGTATTCTGTGACACAGTGATTACTGTAGTTATATAGATTTATTGATAACTTTTTAAGTAATTAAGACCGCAATCCAGTAGATTGCAACATCGGTGATAAAAGTAATATCAAAAGCTACTAAGCTAGATAGTTTCTGTTTGTATGCGCCTAAGCATTTGTTAATGGTTAGTAGGACTTGTGTTGCTGTGTGCTTCCTAATTGGATTCTTGCTTGATCTTTTGTGAACTGTTAGAACTATCGGTATAAAACACTTGCTGGTTACTCTGCATTCTCTGTTAAATAAAGAGAAAGTTAGCAACTTTTAATTGCATCAATATAAGTGGGACCAACTTGTTACCGATATTGCACTCTGTTGATTCGCTGGAGTGTGGGTATAACTTATACAAGGGTTTAGTTCAAAACAATTCAAGTTGTATTTTAATCATCATCTTTTACAGTGAATTCAAATCCGACGAAGTTCATGCAGCATTTGCCTTCTACGGGCTAGATGGTGTTATAAACACGTTAGCATTTAACAAAATTGACGATGAATTGAAACAGGAAATTGGCCAGTATCCTTACGACTTCAAAACTGTAGGTAAGCAGATTATATTACTGCAGATGCAAAAGAACACAGGTAAAACATGGTGTGTTTTATGACATTGCCAAAGCGCAATAAACTGTATGCAACTGCACTGATGACTGAGTGGTAATGGCGTCATCTGCCAGAGACGCAGTAGACTCGGGTCAAACCAATGACTTTAAAATCTCTATTTACAGCTTAATTCCCTGCTTGACGTTCAGCATTAAACGGACAGTGTAGAGCACAAGCCGGCAAGTTTACTTGTTGTGCCATTGAGAAAGCCACTAAGCAGGATTCGCCCATCCTGCAGTGGTAAAAGATGGCCGGCAACTACAGAACGAGCTCGTCAAACTGCTTTGTTCGCTTTCTCGTGGTGAGAGGCAGAGATGGGCATTTATCGAGATAATTTATATGCGATAGTTATCGGCGAAAACTTATTACCGATTATCGTTATCGCTCAAAATAGTTTTGGTTCATCGATTACCGATATCGCTTTGGTAATATATTTTGTTATCGCCCATAAATTATCGCGATAAACGATTCTTCATGCACACAGGGTTCAAAGTTAGTGAGTTGGCGCTATGAAAAAAATACACGGTGTCCATAAAGTCTTGCTGCAATTTAAAAAAATCTTTTTTTGTTTTGTTTAATGCAACGGCAGAGTCCGTGAACTGCTCTCTTTTCTTGAAAAAACTAGAAAAACATGTTTGCAACTTAACTTACTAGAAAAACTTCATCAGACACATAGAAAATTTACCGCAATATTTTTTCGGAAAAATTTATCGGTGATAATTTATTGATTATCGATATCGCTTTGAGAAATTGAGATTTATCGGTATTGTCCAGGGTTTTTTTGAAGTTATCGATTATCGTTATCGCTTTAGCATAAAAAGGTTTATCGTGCCCATCACAGGTGAAAGGATAAACTAAACATGCATTATGTGTGTGTATATGCTAACCATATCAAAACACAAAACTATTTCAAAAAGGCCAATTACCGGTACTTTTGGTTAGAGTAAGTGCCACCCATTTTGAAACAGCCAGTTCGATAGAGCCATAAAATTCATCTTGCTGCAAAGTTCTCTACGGCCCTAGTTGTGTTTTCTAGATCCTATGTCATCATGGATGCCGTCAACTCGTGACTTGTTCCAGCGCATACGATCATGGAGTAAAATAAGTGAATTCAATTTACTGCTACGTGATAGCTTGCCTGCTACCGCCACTTGACCTTAAAAAATGCAATACCGTCACTAAAATTACAAGCCTAATTTATTGCAACTATTTTTGACATTCAAAAATCTTAGGAAAAATAAGAAATTTTAGCAATTTGCCAAGTGCTTTGGAGATGTAATTTTGCTTTCGCAACAGGTAACTTTATTGATTTGTGTTTTTTTAAAGAAATCATCGCACAATCCTCACGAATTCACTTCAACACAAAATAACACCTTAATTTTTCCGCTTTACCTGTTTTCGGTGAGCCATTTGTGATGGATGATGCTGCACTAGTTGGCAACCCACCAAACTCAAATATACAGTATAATGCATGGGTAATAACATCCCATACGAGTTTGCACTTGCCGCATTGTCTGATCCAGAGCGGGCAAAAATGCTCAACCCCATTCCTTCGAAGCGTTAAGATTTTAATACTTCTACATAGATGCACGAAACGGCAAGGTAATCAACCTTTTCTCAGATTTTTCCCCCCAAAAAATATTTCTGCTTGTGCTGCTGCGCCTTCTATTTTCACTCATGCCATGCCTACTGCCTACTACTTCCTTTTCTTGACTCCAGAATATCAAAATGAGATTATGTTACAAACGTTCGTTGTATTGTTGCCTCTTTCTTTTTTGTTCCTTTTTGATACGTTTTTCGTAGTGTCGCATCTTAATCACTATACTAATAGTCTATATTCTTCAGCGTCAATTATGAATGCTAAAAAACTGTATTTTCGAATACACAGTGCTTCACGTACTATGTAGTGAAACTGGTACAGGAAAACTATTTGCTACAACCATAATTTTCAGACCACCTGCAGGCAGTAACGTGTACCCGGTACACTATGGTTCACTTTGACAAATAAATAAGGGTCTTTTTCATCTCAAATGATACTGTTAACTTTTTTGCTGATTTAGGATCACGTGGCGTAATCGTTATCGAAGAAGCCGCAGAATGGCTTTTAGGCCAGAATTTCTGGATCGTCCTGATGTTCCCAACAGTGTTATCTTTGTTATGGATACCAGATCTATTGACCGAGAATTCATAGATGGTGTGGACAACCTTGTGAAAGCAAGTGATGATTTGAAAGCGAAAGTTGAAGAAGTAAGCAAATATTGAAGGGCCATTGTTGTTCCATTTTACAACTGCCTTGTCCGATCGCTCTAATCAACTTCATTGTGTGACCAATTGACCATTGATGTTATGCGTTAAAAGTAGGGGCTTCCTTAGGTTACACTTCTAAGTCATCAATATGTCAGAAATTTCATAGCCATATTCATATAACCTTGCTCTATGTGATAATCTTGAACATATGTTGTTAAACTTGGTGATGGCTAGCAATGCTAAAACAAAACGTTGCAGATAAGATGCTCGCTTATCCTAATGTTTTGGATTTTCAGATTATTGCAAATAGAAGTACAGCAGTACTACTTGTTGTTTATGTGATGACGAAAAACCTGTTCAACAATTTTGAGTTGCTACAATATGTGCTAATTTAAAATCTTATCAACAAACTTTCAAAGCGACATAGGCTGCACTGTACCATATTACTTTTATACAAGAACAAATCACTTCCCAAATGAGCCAAGTAAACTAGCTACAGCAAGATACAAAGTTTCTCATTAGAATTCACACGTTATCGAAATTAGCGTCAACAGTTCGACAGTATAAGGCTTTCTTGTGTCCCACTATACTCTATAACTTGGCTGTTTGTTTGCGAATCAGGTCTTCGTTGTCGGCGTTGAAGGTGGCAACGGTGAATTCACCGAGGAACTCCACATCCGCGCTTCACGTTCGGAATACGTTTATGAAGTTTCCAATATTGGTGATGCTGATCCTTACCTTCCTGCTCGAGTTGTGTGCAGAAGATGCCCGAATATGTATTATTCCTTGTATTAACAGGGATCAGGAATGGCTGCTTTGAAGCAAAATGGATGCACAAAGCTGAGGATGAATGTTGTATAACCAAGATTTAACACATTCAAAAATAAAAGATATGAAGGAAATCAAGTCGCTAAGTGTTTAGACGGGAGACAAATGAGAGACCGCTTTTTTTGCTCATTAGTGCAGATGATAGTTTGGATATTTTCAAGCTATTTCTGTGGTTGAACCGGTTTGCGATTCATGGTACAACCTCGGTTAAAAAATACCATTTCTCCAAAGCGTAGCATAGGCGGAGAGCCAAGAACGAGATAAGCTTTAAGTTTTTGCATAACATCATAACAATGATGACGTCACCCCAAACTACAAGTACTGGAAGTAGCAACCTTATGTCTCCTTACGTTTTTTTTTTTTTGTTTTTTTTTTTTCGGCTACAGATTGTTTGAACAATATAGCTACTGAAGCAAGTGATCTTTTCATCACTAATCGATCAAAAGTGTCCGTAACAATAGACTTCAAAAATTCTTCTTACACCGTATTAAACTACCACGGGCAAAAATCGTGCAAAATTTTGATTTTATAGGTAAACTGAACATAGGCTTACAAGTCTTGTCTCTTCCCAGTGATATGTTAAACGTTACTTCAGCATTTGCGTAAGCTCACGCCACACCTTGGCACACAGCGTACGGTTAATGCAAACATTTTTAAATATCTTAATTGAACCTTGTTTGACGACAACACAACTGCTGCAGATTGAAAGAGCTGATTTTTTATTCTCGATAACGGATTTTGGGTAAAACCTAGTTTTGTTCGAGCAGCATTGGGTCGGAAATGAATCGAAACTGTGATAATTGAAAGTTGCAGTTTTTGTTTAAAAATGGGGGACAGGAGTAATCTTCGATTGTAAGAATCGCATTTCAATTTGCACTTGTGAGTACGAGTAATTGTAAACGTTTGGAAGTTATATTTTGTGCGGAAAGGATGAAGCGCATTAAAAAAAAAAAACTTGAGAAAGTTGTGGCAAACTGATAACTTCTAACTTTGGGTTTTAGGCAAACTGAATCTAACCTGAGAAGGAAAAATGAGTTTTGGTGCGTTTGCGAATAAGTACATTAGATTACTTTTCAATTGGAGAAAAACGATTTACTTGGAAGTTCAATTTTCATTTGAACTGTGGCAGTCATACTTCATCTGAAACGGTGTGAGTCATTCTTCATTCTCACCAAACAAAGCTACACTTCATGGACTGCTGATAAACCCTGCACGCGCAATCTAGGTGCATGCACTGTAGTAATGATCATTGCAAAACCAAACACGTATTTCCACAGTGACTGCCGGTTGGTGTAATGCTAATAACGTTGCTACTAGCACGTGACGTCAGGAGTTCGACTACCGGGCAGGTCAAATCGCAAACAGTATGTTTCCAAAGGTTTGACGTCGTTGTCACGTTTCTTCGGAATAATACCGCAGGTGTTGTATAATGAAGATTTGAGTTTTCTGATTTGATGCTTTCACAGTATAGTCGTGTATAACAACGTTTTTCTAACACTGTGCCTTGAGATATTGTCTGTTGTGCCGTGGGAAATTATCCAATTTCACTTAATTGGTCTAAAACATATTTATGATAACAAATTGATTATTATTATCCGCAAATAATATGCCGTCGTCGAGTGTATGAGCAGTCTAATACTTTTCTGTATGAGTAGGTGGCATCAGGTAGCTAATTGCTTTGAAATTTGAGACGAGAAAATTAGTCATGCACGTACGCGTCAGGTGACAGGTGGACAGATTTTGGTTGGCTGCTGCCAAGGAGGTTCTCCATTTTAGCAAACAAAGCTATTTTGGCATTGCTCTCATTTTCCACGACATATTTGTGTGAGGTGAGCTTTTCAAGTCTAACTGCTATAAAAACTAAAAACAGAGAGAGACTGAGAGCTGTTGAGAAGAGTTTCGCGTGCTTCTTCGATTATTGTCAGGATATCAGCTCTGTGTTCATCCCAAAAGGCCCAGGTTTCACACTGAGTTAGTAGAAATTTAAATGAGTATTAAGTACTTTTTCTTCGTGTTTATTTGATTCCTATTCAAGACATTTTGATGAGAAATACTTTATATTGTCAATATAGGCTGCAGAGTTGTATGTTTTTAACATTTTCTGCTGGTGGTGCGCCTCGTGACTTTGTCAATGAAAAACATGCCTTGGCTCAAAAAAAGGTTGAAAACACTGGTGTAGAACCAAAAAATCCTCTCTTGACTTTTATTCATCAGGTCTTTCCACTCGTATTTTTGACTTATCAATGACGTAATATTTTCGCGGCACGTCCTTTCGGCTGCAGTCTACTAGCGGTGGAAAAGACACTTCATTCTAAACCCTTCAATTTTTTTTATTGAAGTTGCTTTTCTCTGTTTGAATAAGGTTTGTATTTGAATTGATTAACTTCTATTTTTCGATAAAAAGTGTTTAAAACAAGAACAAGGCTTGGAGTCAGGTCATACTTGCAACAGGACAAAAAATAATTAGTTTATAAGCTATGCTCAAATTTTTGTTCGATGCCAAAGCAGTCACTCATCGGACGCTTTCTCCTTTCGACAGCTCAGATGGCCGAGTAGATAGAGCGTCCACCTCTGATGCTATAAACTCCGGTTTAATTCCGAGTCAGGTGTTCACTGTTTCAGTCCAACCGATGACTTTAATATTGGTATTCACAGCTTCCTTGCTTTGTCACTCGCCATTAAAGGGACAGCGTGAAGAACAAGCCGGCAAGTTTATTTGTGGTGTCGCTTGAAAAGGCACTTAAACTCGATTGCCCCATCTTGGCGTGGTAGACAGATGGCAGGTAACTCCTAAATGAGCTCGTTATAGCGCTTTGATCGCTTTCTCGTAATAGGAGGATAAAGGGGCGACTAAATACAAACAATACAACCCTTAAAACGACTCATTCGATTTATCAACTCTTATAAATCAGTATTTTCAGGGTAAACCAAGTACTTTAATCTTGATCTTTGGAAATCATAGTTAACCCTCTAGGCAGCGATTGCGGAAGCATTTCTAAAGTGGGGGGGGGCCAAAAGCAATTACCAGATTTTCTTCGCCTTCGACCCATATTCTGCACCACAATGAAATTTTTGATGTCATTATCACTTTTTTCAATTATGATATCAAAAATTTCATTGTGATGCAGAAACTAGAACCAAAAACCTGTCGGTCTAAAGCCCACACAAATTGGACGTCATATGGACTGGGGTTGCTAAAACAATAAACAGTAGCTAAAGTTTATTGTTTTAGCAACCCCAACAGCGACTGCAAATACCATAACCGTACGCAAAGCCTATATTTGAGCGCCACTAAGGGAAAGGATTGAAAAATAGAGCGCAACCCTCTAATTGAACACCACCTGTAATGCCACTACAGGGGAAGATGTTGAAAATGACGAGCAGGGCTGCACAGGGACGTGTCACCTCATTTTCCGCATTGAACTTTTGATTACTCATCAGTGAAAGTGTTACGGTTGATGTTTCGTTTTTTCTTTTAAGGTTAAATGTTAACTCTGTTATAAGTTTTTTTCTTTTCATTAATTATATTTATCTTCCCAAAATTTTGACCAACTAGTCAAAAAATATAGCACCATTCTCTAACTGAACAACGCCTCTAATAGCATGCCACAATACGAGAAGAGAAGGGTTGAAAAAACAGAGCGCTGTGGCCGTGCGACGCTCTAATAGAGGTTTCACGGTTATGTCACGTATACGGCGTATACGGTGACAGAAACAACGAGAGCAGTAGGCTTTTTTGGAGCATACGAAAAGATAAAGTTGAGGTGATCAAAAACTCAACTTCAATTCCAAACGTTTTTTCCTACACCGATAAGGCGATGTGTAGAAAAATAGTTTATAGTGGAACTTCATAAATCGCATCGCCACACGTAAAACTAGAAGAGAAACGTTTTAATTGCTTTGTCTGACTAAAAAAAGCAATTTCGTTGGTAAAAGAATTGCCAAAGTTAGCACTGCACAGCAAAACAAAGTGAATTAAAAAATTAAAATAGGCCTAGCCTATATACAGTACATCCAAAAAAATTTAAAAACTAGGCTACAGATATTTTGCACAGTCCGCCGCTTTTATGTGACAGCTGCTTATTTTATCGAATTTGAAGGTTAGTTGTTCACGTCAAAATTAAGTCTGAAAAAAGCAAAGCTTCCAACTCCCCGAGAATTAACCCCGTCCATCGCATTATGGAAAAATTACACTGCAAACACAGTATAGGCTGCATTTCTGAGCGACTGTCTGCAAAGTCAGTGCAGATAGTAGGGTGTAAGTTCAAAAGTCCCAGTCTGTTATCATTCATTAATGATTCCTACCATCGTGGCTTCCTGGGGAACACTCTACGGTCACCTTGGGGGGCCAAGGTTGAGAAGTTGAAAACCCCTGGCTTAAATGCTACCAATTGCTGATTTGCCTTTTATATGCTAAGATATTCAATTTGACATTTACAAGCCGCAAGTTTTGCGATAAGAAGAACACACTTTTTCTATTCCCCCGACCCCAATTTTGACTTATAAGAAGAATATTTTTATAATATTGACTTATAAGAAGAATACACTTTTTCACAAAAAAAAAAAAACATCTCTGAATTTAAGCTCTTTTCTGAGTTTCAATTTCAATCGTATCGTAAGTTTATCAAGTTTCACATATATTCATGCGGAGGTATACTGTATCGGCGATCTGTAGAACGAACAGCAGAGAGCTCAATGACTAAAGCCAGAGCCAGCAATCACTATTGTTCAGATCAACTTTTAATTTAAATTTTTAAAAAAACTCTACAGCAGCTTAGCGAGAAACAGGCGGTAGAGGTTTTTTTAAATTTTATATTAAAAGTTGATGTACCTCTTGCCGACATTACAGCTAAATCTTGTGCAAACGCTTTTATGTTACACTGGGTGGCTCGATTCGGGGCACCGGTGACTATAACGAGTGATCGTGGTGGGCAATTTTTGTCTTGTCTGTGGGAGGAGATGTGCGAGTTTTTAGGGGCCCAGAGGAACACTACTTGCTCGTTTCGACCGGAATCAAACGGAATGGTGGAAAGAATGCACCGAACCCTTAAGACCGCTTTAAGGTGCCAGGAAAATCCCACCGATTGGTACAGTAATTTGGGTGTTGTACTTCTGGGGATGCGAGCGTTGGTAAAGGAAGATCTTGGCTGTTCTTCTGCGGAACTTACGCTTGGGACGCCTTTACGGGTTCCAGGGGAATTTTTTGTTGGCGACCGTGAAACTATCCCTCAAACTGAGTATGGTCGTCAACTGGTTGGATTCATGCAAACACTAAGACCGTCCCCCCCTCGGGAACCGTGTAGACGTGATTATTTTGTTGATGACAAGTTATCTTCTTGTTCCCACGTTTTTGTAAAGAACAACGCGGCGAAAACGACGTTGGATCGAGCGTATACGGGACCATATCGAGTACTCAGTCGTACTGATAAGTATTTTACGCTCGAGATGGGAGCGAATCGATATGACAATGTAACGATTAACCGGTTAAAGGCATGTTCCATTTTGATGCGACTGCGTGATCCTCCTCCAGAGCTTCCTGGGCCGGTTGAAAATGATGTAGAAGATAGTAACCGTTCCGACTTATTGTCTCCTCATTTCACACATGTAATTGCACCTGAAATTGTCGGTACGCCTGTTACTAGTCAACTCGAGGTTGGCAGTCCTTCACTTCCTCTTAATGAACAGTATCGCACAAGATATGGCCGTTCTACACGACTTCCAGTGCGGTACAGACGGTCTCTTTCTGCTTAGTTTGACACTCCCGGTTGGACTGGGGCCTGATCACCCTCAGTGCAGCAGGGTTTGTCAGATTTTTTTTTGCAGGTGGTTACTTGGGAGGTGACTGGCCAGCACCTTTCTTGCGGGCACAAGCTATCTAATTCAATTTTTTTTGTGCAAGAACTTACAGACATGTGACCTAACATACCAGTTTATCGTTTTATTTTGATGGCATAAATGATTTGCGTTGGTGGAGGAGGCGTTTCTTATCGCTTTTCAGATTGAACTACTTCGATTATGTGCTCCAGGAGGCTGACTGAGTGGTGAATTGGATGCGACGTTTGATATTGGAGCTGATGTGTTACAGGTTTTAATATTTTTTTACAGGGCATTGTGTGCAGTTGATGGTAAGTTCGCCGCACGCTTGGACTTGTGCTCATCGTGTTTGATGACTTTGCTCTCGTGTGAGCCCTTTACCAGTTTCTTTTTTTAGTGTTTGTGTTAGTAGAGGGTATTTTTTTTTTTTTTTTTTTGGCATCCCCAGGGTTCACGGCACATTTTTTTTTTAACTGACACTCTCTCAAATCCGTTTTAGCTTCGCTTGGTCGTGTCCTAGAGTGTGATTTTGTGACAACTTTTCAGACCTTCACACTCCTTACCGGGATTATTATGTGATACCTTTTTGTTTATGACAGAACATTTTCTGTTGTGTCTGCATTTTTGTTTAGTGACGGTCTACACGAAGCCTCAGCCTTTCTTGCGTGGTCCGGATGGATGGTACTGATTCCGAAAAACACTTTTTGAATGATATTGGTGCGCGACGTCACGGTGAACTTGTGCGAGCGTTGCAGCAGACTTGAGGGACATTGGACTTTTGAACTTTCTTGCGGTCTTGGTCGCGCCCACGCTACATATCGTTCGTTTGATGGACTTTTTCATGTTGTCAGTGATTGTACGGAACACCTCGGGATTGGTAACAGAGCTCTTATTGTTCCGGACCTCTGCTTTTGTTTTCGGACTCGGGTTTTGGCCTCTAAAATTTTTTTCTTTTTTTTTTTTTTTTTTTTTTTTTTCGGCCAAAACCTTTTCTCGCGGGGGGTGTAGTATGGCGTTTGAGTGACTGGGCTCGCCATCAAATCCCTTATTAGGCCTGCAATTTGCTGTTACGGCTCCAATCCTTAATCACAACTCCGCAAGACTTCGCATCTCGCTGCCATGGATACATTGTGCTAGCTGCTTCTGCGAGGCTAAAACTTTGACGTCAACCGAACTTGGTAAACAATTGGTCACGTGTCCATGTGTCACAATGCATATGAAATCGTGAGTGACCGCAGTCAAAACCCATTGCATGATTGTATTCACGAAGAAGCATCACGCCATTGCAGTCGAGACTAATAAGTGGTTGACGAAGGCAGATGTAAGCAGCAGTGGCATCGTGCGTTAGTTATGAAGAAGGGAAGGCGAGACCAGACTCTGTTACCAATACCGACTGCCATAAATAGTGATGTGCTAGCCTAAGTTAAGTTAGTTCTCAGTCAAGTGTTTTATTTTATCTGGTTGTGTTAGTCTAGGACCGTTGCTTGTGTAGGTTTATAAGTTAGTATTTCACTTACGCGGTTTGAGATTTTATGTACTGCATCGTGGGAGATTGGCAATAGTAGGACTGTAGTTATTCTGTTAGATAGAAAGGAGGCGGGGAGATTACAAGCGACGTCGGGAGAGTTAGGTTTTTTAGTGTTGATTATGTGCATTTAACCGTAGATTCTATTTGAATAAGGAACTGGACATTCTATTTAAATAAGACAGAAAAGTGCGAAGCACTTTTCGTGTTGATTCTTTTGGAATAAGTAATTAAATGGAGTTATGCTGACTGAAATTAATGTTGTGAATGATGGTGCTGCTTTGAACTTGAGCAAGCAGATAAAAAGGGAAGTAAAGAGTAGAATACCTAAACTTATAACGACGAGGAACAAAATTAGCCCACCCACGTGTTTCCTGGGTGACGAACACGCTTAACCAGCCAACGAAAAACTTGTGTGTGGCTTATTTACCGCTTGGCTGACTCCCAAATCAGGGCCAGTGACATTACGGGAGGCGCGGACGCCACAACAGCACTGGCCAACGCGCTTATTTCATGGCAATGCCGTTTATACTGATCTCTTCCGTTTATGCTGATCTTTGAAAAAAGGTGACCGTCAAGAAATTTCAAATTATTGCCCTATATCAATGTTATCTTGTCTTTCTAAAATTTTGGAAAAACTTATGTTAGAACTGTCTCTTTTTTTAACAAAAACTCAGTACTAATTCCTACGCAGTATGGTTTTCGCAATTCTCACTCAACTACTCATGCACTATTAGATGTTGTCAATAATGCATACAATAACACTAACGAAAATAATTTTACTGCTCTTATCTTTATAGATCTGAAAAAAGCATTTGATACGGTTAACCATTCGATTCTTATTCGGAAATTATCGCATTATGGCATTAGAGGTATTGCTAAGGATTTATTTTCTTCATATCTTCTTGACAGAAAACAATTTGTAAAAATTGAAAATGTTAAATCTGATATGAAAGTCACCGAGTATGGTGTACCGCAAGGTTCAGTTCTAGGACCACTTCTATTTTTGCTTTATGTCAATGATCTTTCTTCATGCTCATCTAATAGTCCTTGGCTGTTTGCTGATGACACCTGTCTAATTGCTAATAACTCTAGCCATGTAAAACTCATCAAAAAAGTTAATGAAGAAATTTGCTCTGTCAACAAATGGATGAATGCTAACAAACTCACTATAAACATGACCAAATCAAATATTTTGGTTATTTCTCCCAAATTAAACAAATTCTGTTTATATAATTCTTCAAATTATCCAACCACTTCCATTCCTATAATCAACACAGCAAGATATCTTGGTATAATTCTTCATGATAAGCTTTCATTTCAACCTCACATTAAATTATTAGAAGGCAAGTTATCCCGATCTTTAAGAATGTCTTGAAGTGGGGGTTTTGAAGTCCCGAACCCCCCATCTTGTCTAGGCCCTAGTCCATAATTTCACACAACCCATGATCAATAAAAGTATGAAGTAATTCTTACATATCTTTACGAGTTAGCCAGTAACACGTAACCTATCATATTATTATTGAGGCAAAATGTTTAAAAAGTTGCAACGAACTTCTTAGTCATTGCGTTGTACAGTAGGCTGCTCAAAGCATAACAACAGGTGCAGAAAGTTTGGAGAGAAAGGCAAGAACGTCAAAAGTAATCAAGAAATATTGTAAGTTGCATTTACTTTTCAAAATCTTAATGTTAGCGTCAATGCTAAAGGAAGGGTATATTCCTGACGCAATATCGCTCCAAGACCAAATTCAAATAAATCATTGGTATGTGCTTTGACTGAAATATACGAAACAGTATGCCTACAGTGCAGTAAAATCAATTGAGCTTTCAATACTCGCGGTACTGCACCGACGCGAGTAACGAGTGGTGGGATCCATCTTCGCGGCTTAGCACCTGGGCAACACAGCTCCGCAATAACATCGAACCGGTGACGAGCCCCTGGCAACAGTTACCCTGTCCACATGCCACACTGAAGTGGGCTCGTTGCTGTGGGCTTTCTGCATCACAATTTATTTTTGATGTCTTAATTAAAAAAAGTGATTATGACATCAAGCCCACAGCAATAAAACCACATCAATGTGGGCTTAAATTGGACAGGTGGACAGGCTAACTGTGTCCTATTTGACCGATCCGGAATTCGAACCTCAGACCCCCGTACCGATAGCATATTGTCGAAACAATTGAGCGATTGCACTACAACGCAAAAAACGTGAACATCATTAAACGCCAAACATGGGGCAGTGTAAAACATGCATCGCAAAGCTCGGGAATAAGACACCCAAAAGATTAAAAAAATAGCTATAAGGTAGCCACGGCGTTTCAACTCTAAAAACATTTACACAATTAGAGTGGGTATACAAAAAACTAGAAAGTTAGTATACACTCAATAATCTCTATAACAGATTACCCACGTTAGCACTTTGCACGCGTAGTTTCACAGCATCTGGAGCACTTTTTCAGGAAGACGCTAAAAGCATCGTGCAAAGTGTCGCCGACGAAAACTGCTGCCATCGCTGATATTGCCGCGTTTTACAGCTAAAATATTATCATGCAAGCATCGCTACGTGTCAGATATTGAGGGTGTGGCGGCATAAGAATTCGCACCTGGTTTGCAGACAGTATATGACAACACAAGCTCAAATTCTTCAGATTTGAAAAATATAGTAGTATTGGCAACTGCTTCTTGTTTACTCGACGGAGAACCAATGGGTCATGCCTGAGAGCAAAACACAATCAACAAACGTATAGTTTCGTTTCTTTGAATGATGATTGGTTATAGAAACATCGTGAAAAACCAAAACCAAACTATTAGCACCGCGTGTAAATGAACGCTACCAGAGCAGCAGATTAAATCAATACCTGTCAACCATTTTTGAAATCCAGCACGTTCAAATTTTAACTTAAAAATTTGTACACACCAGTCTTTACACCGGGATCACAACTTTCTGTTCAGCCATTTTGGGACTCGTAATAAAAAGGATTGATGCAAGAAAAGCTTATGCGCGAAACTTCCAAAAAAGGTCGATCTCAACAACACTGAGCTGATCAGAATTATAAAATGTCTAATTGTCAAATCTTCATTATACTCGCAGTGTTACGTTGTTGCGAGTGGCGGGACCAGACTACGCGGTTTAGCGCCGGGGCAACACGGCTCCGAAAAGACGTTGCGACGGTGGCGAGCCGTTGGCGACACTGTGTTCATGGTCATAAACATACTGTAGTTCCGTCTATTGTATAATGACGCAGTGACACCTGATATGAAAGTTAACTATAATCATGGTATGTGCATACCCTATTATACTGATACACCCTTTATAAACTTTGGTACACCCTTGGGTGTACACTGTACAATATAACCAATCGAAACCAGGTGTTTTGCCATTCAAGACGGTGAAGTGTATTTCAGTTAGTAAGTAGGTTACTGTTCGTTTTTTGATTTGCTTTGAACGCAACATCCATAAACTAAGCGATAGCGAACATTCACATTGCAAACATCTCACACACCTGTCAGTAAACATGCCTACTACGTGACTTGAATACTTGAAACGTTACATCGGCTGGGTCTGGCAAAAGCTTACCAAAGGTAAAGCAAAAATCCAAAATCAGTGTTGTTTGGCTGAAAGTGAGCAAGCACTTCTTCCAAGATTGTGTGTTAGTCCGCCGATATCGATGTACACCACCAGTCCACCACGCCAACCAGCGCATGTTTATAACCTTGATTTTTAGCTATTCGCTTTATATTTTTTATTTACATTCTCTTATACCAATTTTTTGACAATTTTTGTTTTGGCGTTGTAAGCCTAATGAGCTCTAGTCATGAAAGCTCTGAACAAACTTCCTAAAATTTGTTGAAAAACTTTCCAAGATTTTTTGTTTGTGGTACAACAAAATAGCGGAAAGCCGTAAAAAGTATAAAAAGAGCAGTGCAGGTCATTACTCGTGATCAGTGAAGTCGTCGAAAGCGAACACCAGGGATGCGGAGTAGAACTGAATGAACTCGGCCATTTTTTGACTGATCTCGGAAAAAGTAAATCAAGTTTTGAACTTTGGCAAACGGTGCAGTTGGGAGTTGATTAGCAATTTTATTACAACGTAGTATAATATCTTAATTGTTCCTATGGATCCTTTTACATTGGCAAGACCCGAAGAAACCTCATCAAACGTTTACAAGAGCATCAAACCAGTGACACTTCGGAAGTATGTAACCATATCCAATCCAACACCGACCATAAAGTGGACTTCAACAACCAACAAATCCTTACCCACTTCCCAGATAAATACAAACTCCTCATCCTCGAGTCCTTATTCATTCAACAACTCAAACCGGATCTTAACTTAGACTCCACATCCTTTCCACTCCACCTATTTAACACATGACCTACCAGCACTTCTCCAGGTTCTGTCTCAGTTTCCCTATTTTTTACATCATGGTTTAAGACCCAGCATAACTTAAGCTTTTTAGCGTTGACAATGGCGCCAGATGTGATCCGAAACGTCCGCCCAAGTATTTTTAGCTGTATCTTGGCTGTATTGTTTGTGATAAAAGTTTTGAACTTTTAGCCTAAACTGACTAAAAACTACGTGAATTCAAATTGAACTCGATGAAAATTAATAATGCTTCGAGCTGTGCTTACCCAATGGCTAAAACGTGGAGATTGGCCCGCCACTATCTTGCTACAGGCTCCGGCGCAGTACCACAAGTATGATGGGGATTTTGATGTGGGTAAACTGCAGCACAACGATGTCAAATTAATGCACATCGGTATGCAGAAACTGTATGGAGTCCAAGTTACGAACAAAATTACCAAACGAAATGTTTTCGACATCTCATCCGATTTGAGATTTTCATCTGCTTGACTTTGAAAATCGGAATAATTTTCATTCATTCGAATACTGCTGAAATGGACTACGCCGGGGCAATAGTAAAAGCACCCACGATTCCTTAAGTCTTCCTCTGAAACACGGTAAAGCAGTAGACCTGTTGCTCATGTCCTTCTGCTGTGATCACGTTTCTCACTCAAAGGCGAATACGTGGTACGGTTTTATTACCTTTCTCAAAAAGGCCTACGCTTCTGACAGCTGCTGTTTGCTGTAAGAACTTTCGTATTTTATCAGTTAACGAAATTTCAAAGCATCGCTCAGCAGAAACCCAGCTTTAGTAGGCTAACTATTTCGTGTGGGCGTGATACTTACCATTTTAAAGTTTCGGAAAGGTACGAACTGAACAATGACTCTCGCAGCTGTTTCGCCACTGTAGGGGATCGTAAAAAGTTTTGTATTATTGAAAAATTGCACGGCAGTAAAATCAGCATTATCAGCAGCGTCGTTTTAATTTGGACCGCGAATCGAGATCGAGACTTGTAGTGCGAGACCGAGACGTTCCAGGCTCCACAGCATCTCACACCCCAGTCGGTAATGACTGAAGAGTGCAAACATGTCTGCTACGTGACTTGGAGATTCGAAACGTTGCAACGGCATGATCCGCATAAAAAGTTAGTATATAGTCAACAATTTGTACAACAGACTACCCACGTTTACACTTTGCACGCGTAGTCTCACAGCATCTGGAGCATTTTTTCAGGAAGACGCTAAAAGCATCATGCAAAGTATCGCCGACGAAAACTGTTTAAATTGCTGACATTGCCACGTTTTACCTCTAAAATATTATCGTGCAAGCATCGCTACGTGTCAAATATACTGAGGGTGAGGCGGCATAAGAGTTCGCACCAGATTTGAAAAACAATATTGGAAATTGCTTCTCGTTCACTTAAGCAAGAACCAGAAGGTCATGCCTGATATAAAAACTCCATTTTCCTTTCTTCGAATCATGATTGGTTTTAGAAACACCGCGAAAAAGCAAAACCAAATCATAGGTCAGCGACAACTTGTGCATAAATGCAACCAGAGTAGTGAGTGGAGCGGTTTTTTGGTCGGTTCGAGCTTGAGAGAAATTTTGGGCTTCATTTGGGTCTAGTGTGTATAACTTACAGATAAACAACCACCATCCATTGTTCTGCAACAAAATCTGTGGCAAGCTATGTTGACTTTGGCAACGCGAACCTATCTTTGCGTGAGCAGCTTATTCTGTCCATTCTTATCCGCGCAGTATTAAACAAACGCGATTTCACATTCAAGTGTTTGAGAGCAAAGTTAAATTTTGGGGTAGCTTTAGGGCCAGTTTACGACAGATCAAATTCGGGTTCGGGCTAGTCGCCCGTTCACAACCCTGAACATCACACAATTACCACGTTAGAAAAGATTTCTACATCTACTGAGGCTGTAAAAGAATCATTTCATTCGAAGAAAAAACAAAAAATAACTTTTAAGTTTGCGATATTGTAACTTGTCTACAGCGCAAAACAGCGTCAGCATCCACGTCTTAGCCGCCCAGCACCTCACCTCCTGTCGGCAATGACTGCAGACAGTGCAGGCATGTCTACTACGCTACGTGACTTGGAGACTTGAAACGTTGCACCGGCTTGATCTGGCATCTGGCTAGAGTCTACGAAAGTTAATGCAAGAAAACGGGAAGCAGTGCTGCACGTTTAAATGCGTGCGGGCTATAGAGATGACATGGGCCGCTAATAAACCCGCCAACGAGCCGTTAACCGGTCTTTTTACTAATCCGCTAACGGCCCGGTTCTATCTTTGTTTATTACTGGGCTGCTAACGAGCCGCTAATACTTTTTAAAATCCCTTTAAGTTTGATTAATGTGATTAAAGGTTCGTGGAAAGAACGGGCTTAGGGCGGGCTGGGCTTTATTTTTATAATGAGTTGCCGGGCCGGTTACGGTTACTTGGCTAGAGGTTCCAAGCCGTGGGCGGTCTGGGCCTCAAAAAAAGTTAGTCCGAGCCATTTCTAGTGCGGGCAACTTCTTTCAAGATGATTTATGATTAGTTCTCCTTTATGTCAATATACAGTAGCAACTTCGAAATTTTGAACTGATTTCTTAAAGGGCAATTTTTACAAGTATCTAACCTACGAACTGTGGTGAATTCGTATATTTGCTCTCGCTGAACTCAGTTATCGAGCACTTTTTGAAACACTGATTCCCATTGTTTTTGGTATCTAACCTATGTAACTACTCACTTGAATTTTTATCCGGACTTGAGCAAAATGTGATATTCAAAACTATGCTTTTTTGCTTAAGTTTAGGACTGTTACAATCAATCTCCTAACAACCGGTTTCGAACTGGTTTCTTTACAAAAAAGACTGCAACCCCACCCCCGCTAATCTCAAAGCATTACACAATCTACCTTGGTACTTGTGGTCACAGAAGCCCAAATTAGTGACTTTCAAAGGTTTTTTTGTTTCATGGACCATCAAGCAAACAACTTCAATCCTGCTGAAGTGCTTTAATCGCACAAGCGACCGGCAATGCAAGCAGAGGGGCCAGATCCAAGTGCTTAAACAAGCCCAAATTAAAAGAGCGTGTCACTTAATCTTTTGATGGTCACTGTTATACTGTATACACGTACGGGCTTCGCTGCAATACATTACCAGCATTGCATTAACAGCTCGCTATCGCTTTCCTTCTGGTTATGGACTTTTGGCAAACACGATTGGCCACTTCATGTCCTACATTGTAGTATAGGATGAAGTGAAGACCGAGAAGGATACGACGCTGAGTCGGTTAAATTCACCATTATCTCATTCATTGATCGTAGTTACTATATTCTTGTTCCGGGAGTAGCCCCAAGTATAGCTTAGTTAATGCAAATGGGGCAAAGCAGCAATGATGAGATGATTGAATAAAGCTCCGCAACTTTTCAATGATCAATTTTTTAGTAAATCCAAAAACCACTCACAGGTAGTAAAATTTTGTTCTGAAAAACATTATAATGGTTCTTTTATAGTTTCAATTTCGACTTACTTTGGTCTTGAATTTTTGAAATTATGATTATTTGAAGCTGATAAACAACATTTTTTAACTCAAGATAACTTGCGGTGGAAACCATATGGAGTTTTCAGTAGCAACCATCGGTTTTAACGTCAACTTTTAATCGGGTGTCTCTAACCCTTGGCACAGCGACTAATTGACGATAATGGAACAGCTGGTACATTTTTGGAGGAAGAAAACTAAACTATATGCGTGCCTCAAAACCGGCGCCGATAATTTAGACCAAAACTTCCTGCCAGATTCCCGAAGTTCTATAAATTGAGCCAGCAAATGAGTTCTACTTCACATTTCGTAGCAACATCACAAGATGAAGATTCAAACTTTGGTTGTTGTCGTGGCGTTATTGGCGGCGTTTGCAAGCGGTAAGTAGTTTTTACTATTCATCTTAAAATTGCTGATGTTTTTAGACCAATTGCACCTCTGTCGTTGTTTTCAGTTTTTGTAAACACGTTCTGTTTTGCAGCACAGCGATTTGAAACGGAATTCTATTGTCCGGATGGGCCGGTTATACAAAATGGCTTGACTCCAGAGTGCGGCGACAGTAGCCCAAACGGGAGTTATCCATTGCAACACCGATGCAATGTCACTTGCCCCTTAGGTAAACCGTGCCATTTTGAAGTGTGCTAAAAATGCGTAAAACTCGTGTAATTTTACAGGTACGGAACCAAATGCAACTTTTGTTAAATGCCGAAACGCAACTTTGAACAACATTCCGGAAGGTGGAACGGTGTGGCTGCCTGAGAACACTATATGCGAATGTAAGCAATGGGTATTTATTGAATGTAATCATGTACCAGCAAAGCTTCTTTATAAGACTTGCGAAATGAAATTTTCGAGGTATCTTCACAACCTTAAATTGGTTTGGAGACCTATTGCAGCTAACTTTTTTTACGAGCTCGTCATGACATCAACAAAAAATCGAAGAGCATGCGCATCGTTACAAACAATAGTAGTTGTAAATATTATTTACCACACGTGTTTAATGGCGAATGATACTAGGGCTAAAGAGCTCACGTCCTCCTTCCCATCAAACATATTGATACGTCAGTGCTTTGATATTTCCGGATGGACAAATTTGCTGATACACATTCACTCCATTCTTCCCCTGCAGTTTGTTTAAAAAAGCCTGGATCCACCTCCGACATTGAAATAAATTTACTTGCAGCAAATCCCGCTCTAAGATGTTTGACCCCCCCTACTCCCCCTTTTAGTTTTGGTGTGGAAGGCTCTTTCACCTGTGACCCGGTAAACGGAAGACCTGGTGGCGGATGGAACTTGGGTGATACGTGTGATTACCATTGCCCTGAAGGTTAGTTTCAGGAATATAACGTAACACTTTATGCTCAGTAAAAAACTTATCTGTGTATAGGTTGGACTCCTGTTGGGAATGAAACCACGATTTGTACAGTAGACTTGCCTGATAATACTTTTCAACCAGGACCTCCTTGTTGTGAACGTGAGTATAAAAAAAATAACGAAGTTACACCAATGAAATTTTATGGTTCAAACCTAACTTGCTTCAATCAGCGTAAAATATCGAATGCGTTTGCAAATAAATCACGCGAATCTCGCACAGGTGCAACCGAGTCAAGTGGCACAAGGACATAAGACAAGAATTTCAAGCACATATTTACCCTGTCCACTTGTCTAATTGTAGTGGGCTTTAGGCCCTCGGTTCCTGCTGTGTCATCATGCTTAATTGCTGCAATATAATCAACGTCTTGATGCCGTAATCACTTTTTTAATTGTGACTAAAAAATTAATTATGATGTAGAAAATAAGCATGATGACTCAGCAGGAACCGAGGGCCTAAGCCTAAAGCCCTCTGGGTAATTGTAAACTATCATGAATGACAGTTAACTGTCGGCCCATTATAATGTCAATATAGCATTATTGAACACTGGTAAGGCAAGTCGTAGAACAAACACGGTAAATCCTTGACACTTCCTGCTCGTGCCAAAAACCTGGAGAGCTGTCAAGAGTCCTGTTTTAAAGCCTTTAATGCCTTTATATAAAGTTTACAAATCTGGTTTAGTACAAAATCGCTATCACGGGCAGTTCATGCAGATACATCAAGTAATGCAAAAACGAAATACGGTACTGAACAAAATGAGATAGTTTTGGCGGGATAAAGCAAATCAACTTCATCTTAGCGCAAAACGATCAGTTAACGATGATTTTCTGCTTGTAACTTTTGATTAGGTAGCACCTAATACAAACTCAATAAACAGAATTATGGACTACGAAAATAGCTTGTTGACTTACGAACAGAAATGCACAGCAGGCTACAACGAAATATTGCTGTATGATATAAACCAGGCAAATAGAAAAATAATTCAATACCACTGTGCAATACCATTTTACACTCCCATTTCCGGAAAATGTAAGTTGTAAACTGCTTCGATGGAAGTTCATAGGGTTTGATATAACGATACAATCTATATTTATTTATTTCATGCACTTGAACAAAAAAAAAAACATCCTGCATACCCAGATTACACCAAACGCAATGATGTATCAAATTGATATCCCTTCTTTTTCACGTTTAAATTGATATCGCTTAAAGAAATAATATAGTATTCCGTTATATTAGTTCTTTAGGTCTAGCTTGATCATTAGTTTACTAGCGCTCTATAATTTTCGCAGCTCCCTGCACACTTGAAGAAGCTTCCGATGTTTTGTTTATTGTCCAACAATCTCCTTGTTTCGACGAAAGCTGGAGCGACATAACAAGTTTTCTCGTCGACGTTTTGAGGTAAAATTTGCAGTGATGGAATGAGTCGCTGGAAGTCGAGTACAAGTCGAGTTTCGAGTCAATGATGTCGAGTCCGAGTCTTTTCGTGCATCGACTCGAGTCAAGTCAATTTGCACTACAGACTCGAGTCAAGTCGAGTCAGAGTACATACAGACTCGAGTCGAGTCTCGAATAGCCACGAAAGTACTAGGCCAGGGGTTCCCAAACTGGCTCTGCGGACGTGGAGACCTTTTTTTTTTTTTTGGTCTTCACCCGGTTTCAGTAGGAAAATAATTACATTGTCAGCAAGTGGTTCTAGTCCGAGTCACTAAAGTCGAGTCTTGAATCGAGTCCGAGTCGTTTCGTGCAAGGACTCGAGTCAAGTCAAGTCATTTTTTGTAGACTCGAGTCTATCCAACTCTGGAAATTTGTTCAATACTGACGATGGCCGCGAGAGTCTGCTTTTAGAGTGGTAAACTTAAGTTCGATTCACGTTCGGATCAAATCAATGACTTAAAAATGGCATTCACATTTTCCTTGCTTGAAGTTTACCATAAAGTAACAGTACAGAAGATGAGCCGGCAAGTTCACTTGCTGTGCTGTTGAAAAGGCAGTTACTTGTATTCTCCCACCTTTAGGTGATTGACAGGTGGTAGACAATTCCTAATAAGCATTAAAGCATCAATTTCGCTTTTGAGAATAAAAATGCTCTTGAAGTATCAATAATAAAATAACTATTTTCGAAACGGCAAAAGGCTAAGGACTTTCTCTATATATTGTACTTTTATAGCTGATTTGAACTTGGAAAGAACCCAACCCTAAATTCAAAGTGTTTTCATACTAAATGCAGTGCTGTACTCATACATTAACGCTGGAACTTATCAACAAGATCTAAAGCCAAACTGTGGGTTTTGCAGAATGATGCTATGCTCTGCGGCACCACAGCTATATCGAAACCACAAAATTCCAATGCACAAAAGCATTACACCTGGGATGGACGCATGTGATTTTATTATCGCTTGCTGAAATTTTGGTTTTTGAGTTAATTTCTACGTTCATTTTTGCTTGCAGTGAATTCAAATCCGACCAAATCCATGCAGCATTTGTCTTCTATGGATTAGATGGTCCAATAGATGATACAGTTATCGCATTTAGCAAAATTGACGAGAACTTAAAAAATCAAGTTCGAAATACACCTTTCGATTTCTACACCGCAGGCAAGTTGATCGTTAATCTGAGTGCAAAGTACAACCAATTTAACTTAGTCTACAGTAGTGTTCGATAATACTGACACTTTGGTAGATGAAGAAAAAGTGCTGATAGGAGAACCAAATAAATTGAAATTGTTCCTAAATTACTGTGTTAGTTTAATGTAAGACCATGATTTACGAAATGGTAAAAAGTAAGACGATAAATCTCATAATGGCACCACGGCAGTCCAACAAGCTTCCAATCTACCTACAGCGCAGCCTAAATCAGCTTACACGTACTGTCGACCCAGCAAAGTGATTATGAAAGATTGCCACTTCACTTGAGAAAGACCAGACTCGGCGACCACATCTTATTTTCACAACTCCAATGGTCTTTCGCTCCTCGTAAGTGCTTTTCACTAGAGATCCACGCATGGCGTGTGTCTCTATGGCCTACAAAAGTTCACCCGCCTACCAATAATCGTACAAGCGTGAAAAGCCTAACGCGCAGTGGGCAAAGCGAATTGGTAGATGATTAATTATAACCTGTACATCGTTTGCAGGCAGTGACTTAGATTCGTCCGTTTTCACCTGAAAAAAGCAATGGTTCTTTAATCTTTTAGTTGAACAAGACATATTTTATCGTTGCTGATGCAATATAGCTAATTTTGCATTTATTTAGGATCACATGGTGTGACGACCATCGAAGAAGCGGTACGAAACATTTATGAAGGACCAGCACTTCACCGACGTCCTGATGTTCCCGATAATGTTATTTTTGTTATGGATACCAGATCCATTGACCGACAAGTCATAGACGATTTGGACACCCTCGTTGAAGCAAGTGATGATTTGAAAGAAAAAGTTGAAGAAGTAAGCAAATATGTTCGTCTTCTCGCATTAGGTTACCGTCTTGCACGACAATTGTAATGAGTTAAACTGCCGTTCTGCAAGTCACAAGTATGCGTGAACAATTTGTTTTGAATTCGGGGACTTATCTTGGAAGGGGGCATTGTGCCATGCCCCCCTTTTGACTCTGCATTTTAGTAGAAAGAACAAATGTTGCTAAGTAACTGAAATGCACCAGGCCTTTGTTGGCTTTTGTGGTTTGTGTCTTCTCCCTCCTCTTATAAGATTTCTCGCTACGCCACTGCTTCAATTTTAGGACACATTTATCTTTGATTTATCTAGTGATAAGTAATTTTAAAGTTGAATTCTGACCAAGTTGTGGTGAATACTGGCTTCAGTAGACTAGCACGGCAAAACAGAGTTGAGCGCAATGCAATAAAATTTACCCATCAATCCGCATGTTTATGACGTTTCGACGATTACCTCTTCCTACTACTGTACAGTCATTACCTTAAGTTTAGAGCCACCCAGGCAAAATCTCATTTTTGCTTGTTTTTCTCAAATGCGTTTTTAATTAACTTTTTGCTTTCGTTAGCTTTTATTCTTTTTTGATCAATGTCGCATGACTCTTACTTAATTGGCCCCCGAAAGGGGGCTAACTGACCTAGTTCTTGTTTTAGGGTAATTTAAAGAAGAGGTTGGAGGGAACTATAGCTAGCATTCAGAGAGGTATTATGGGTAAAAAAGTGACCTTGAGCTTGGCTCAGCGATCAAAAGTTGTTATCAGCCGTTCCGCTTCCGTTTTCCGCGACTGATTATCCGTTACTGCATCAAGTGGGAAGGAGGCATAACAATTTTTGACCGCTGAGCAATGCTCAAAGATTAGGGTTATGACAGAAAAATATTCGAACATGCCTAATATGGGAAAAGGTGAACTTTTTAATGTATACCTTGACTCTGACATCGATTTTATAAATGTTGAAACAAGTTCCCGCACCAAACAATATTTCTAAACCCATCTACCCCTATTTCTGGAGTTTTTAGGTCTCTATGTGTTACTGAAACTTTGCTCATGAAAATAAACACTTTATTCAGATGCCCTTCATGCTTGCCCACATTTAAAAAAAATGGGCAAAATCAAGCATCAGGAATTTTAGATTAGAGCGTTTTGGTGGTCAAACATTTTATAATGCCACCTAGCGGAAAAAATAAGAAAAGCTTTTGCTTTCGATATAGTTGAGCGATTGAATTGAAATTAAGGTCTAAACCAACTTTTTTCAAGAAGCGAAGTCAATTATTGTTGTTATTTTGCAACAACTGTGCCAGCAAAGGGCAGAAGCAGCAAGATTTCGATTTTTGACAATGCATTGAGTGCTGGTCTATCACGTGAAATGTGATATTATGTTAGCAAACACAATAACTTGTTAAGGCGATTGTTCATTGTTTCTGACTTTCTATCACTGATGGAGGAGTAGACCCATGCCTATCTTTGGCTATTGACTGCATTGCACACCATATAGCTACCACATAATGAGCTACCGTGTTGTGGGTGGTAATGTACTATTTATAAAATCCGTTGCGACATGTCTTTCATAAGCAAAAAACCTGAATCACTTGTGGGTTTGGCTGAAGCAAAATTCTTTTCATGCGGTTTGCGACACTTTTTTTTTGTGCATACAACCCCCAAAACCTACCAAAACCGTTTTTATTTGAGGGTAACTTGACAAGCTTTCGTTTGGGGCTGTTTTCATTTCTGGTACAGTATGTTTGGACGTAGAGTTGTAGTTTTCTTGAAATTTCTGGTCCATTTTGCTTTAGCCAAACCCACAAGTGATTCAGATTTTTTGCTTATGAAATACATGTCGCAACAGATTTCACAAACAGTATTTAAGCAGATGAAGAAAGATTACCGGCAAAACAAGAATCTGCCGCAAAAGATGCGGCGTTAGCTTTTTGACTTGCTATGAAGTATAAAATTAACCCTTCCACAACACGGTAGCTCATCATTTTGTAGCTATATGGTGTGCAATGCAGTCAATAGCCCAAGATAGGCATAGGTCTACTCCTCCATCAGTGATAGAAAGTCAGAAACAATGAACAATCGCCTTAACAAGTTGTTGTGTTTGCTGGCATAAAATCACATTTCACGTGATAGACCAGCACTCAATGCATTGTCAAAAATCGAAATCTTGCTGCTTCTGCCCTTTGCTGGCACAGTTGTTGCAAAATAACAACAATAATTGACTTCGCTTCTTGAAACAAGTTGGTTTAGACCTTAATTTCAATTCAATCGTTCAATTCACAGCTCAGGTGGCCGAGTGGTATAGAGCGTCTGTCTCTTGAGCTGTAGACTCGGGTTTGATTCCAAGTCGGGTCTAACCAATGACTTTAAAATTGCTATTCACAGCTTCCCTGCTTGACGCTCAGCATTAAAGGGACAGTGTGGAGAACAAGCCGGCAAGCATACTTGTTGTGCCGTTGGGAAAGGCACTTGGCGGGATTCCCCCATCTTGGAGTGGTAAGCAGATGGCCGGCAACTCCTAAGCGAGCTTTTGTAGCGCATTGATCGCTCTCTCGTGATAGGAGGATAAATATGCAACTAACTAACTGACTATATCGAAAGCAAAAGCTTTTTATATTTTTTCCGCTAGGTGGCATTATAAAATGTTTGACCACCAAAACACTCATATCTGAAATTCCTGTTGCTTGATTTTGCCCATTTTTTTTTAAAATGTGGGCAAGCGTGAAGGGCATCTGAGTAAAGTGTTTATTTTCATGCACAAAGTTTCAGTAACACATGGTGACCTAAAAACTCCAGAAATAGCGTACGTGGGTTTAGAAATATTGTTTGGTGCGGGAACTTTTTTCAACATTTTTAAAAATCGATGTCAGAGTCAAGGTATACATTAAAAAGTTCACCTTTTCCCATATCAGGCATGTTAGAATTTGGAAAAAAATGTTTTTGTTATAACCCTACTCAAAGATATTTTTTTACCCATAATACCTTTCTGAATGCTAGCTATAGTTCCCTCCAACCTCTTCTTTAAATTACCCTAAAACAAGAACTAGGTTCGTCAGCCCCCTTTCGGGGGCCAATTAAGTAAGAGTCATGCGACATTGATCAAAAAAGAATAAAAGCTAACGAAAGCAAAAAGTGAATTAAAAACGCATTTGAGAAAAACAAGCAAAAATGAGATTTTGCTTGGGTGGCTCTAAACTTTTGTTAATGAATGTAGTAGCCTAACATTAATGTTTATGGATTAAACCAGGGATGGGCAATACTGTTCACGCGAAGGGCCGCATTTGAAAAAATTTTGAAGCCGAGGGTTGCACTGATTGGAAGAGCATATAAGATGTCCTATTTTCATCACCGAAAGTCGGTGAAAAGCAAAAAGAGGTTTTCACGGCGGCACATGTCCTTATTTTTCACTGACATTCAGCTCGGAGCTAAACAAAGAATAAAAAAGGTCTTCGGCTTGATTCACGATAGAAGTTTATATTTCTGTACGTGCCCCCGGGCCGCATAAAGTGGTCTCGCGGCCGCACTTTGCCCACCCCTGGCTTAAACGAAATTAATTGGGCGCAGACTCAAATTAATGAGTAGGCCTACATTGTATAAAGTTTCCGTCATAGAAGTTAACCCGTTATCGGCACGTTTAGAATATTGCACATTGCTTTAGTGCTGTTGCGAGAAGTAACACGTAGCTTGACACGAAAACCTTTAGTTAATCGATGCTTCCATTATATTATATTGCTATTCGATTTATCAGCCAAACGCACAAATTTTGTTACAAGGCAAAATTAAACATCATTCCTTACATGTGACCAAATTCAAACAATGCATCAACAGACATCCAAATGAGTTGAGCAAAACAGTACCAAGACTCTACATGTGCATATTCTGAATAAACCCAAGCAAACCAGCCATAGAAAGACACGCATTTCATGTTACAAACTTCTCATAATTACTACAATCAATCATCTTTCCCGTGAGCTGTAGTCAAATCAAGAAAAAATCTTCCTTGTACTCGCGGTTACGCCAAAACGTGTAACGAGGCCAATCTCCGCAGCTTAGCGTCTGGGCAACACAGCTCCGAAGGAACGTCGCAGCGGTGGCGAGCCGTTGGCGACACTGTGCCGATTTGACCGGCCCGGGAATCGTTACCACACCTCCCGCGCCGACAGTGTGATTAACAACTGAGCCAACCTGTCAATTGTGAGTTGTAGTCTACTCCTTTTCATTTGTGTTGATATTATACGTTCCTTTTAACATGTTAAAAATTGTGAGCAGGTCTTTGTTGTCGGCATCGGAGATTTTGAAAGGGGCAACCTTGATTTCTCCGAGGAACTTCACATCATCGCTTCCCGTTCCGAATACGTTTATGAAGTTTCCAACATTGGTGACGCTGATCCTCACCTTCCCGCTAGAGTTGTGTGCAGAAGATGCCCAGAAGGTATATTTCCTTTGTATTCGTACAGGGATGACTGTTATAAATCAAAATATGGTACACAAGTAGCGTCCGCGTTTAACCGTATTGTCACTGGGCCTGATCCGGCAGTCAGCCTAGCGGTAAGCCACACACAAGTTTTTCATAGGCTGGTTGAGCGTGTTCGCCACCCAGGAAACACGTGAGTGAACTAGGCTTCTTCCTTGTCGTTTTAAGTACCGGTATCTTGTTCTTTACTTTCCTCTTTAACCAGCTTATAATTTCAGATATGGAATTCGGAATTCGGCTCCCGGATTAAGACCTTCCTGAAGGAAAGCAGGTCAACTCAAATTCATTGATTCACCAAATCACAAGTTACTACAATTACCATTATCTCAATCAGTGCGTTATTACTCGTTATACAAATTGGATTTACCCTTATTCAAATAAAATATCCAGTTCCTCATTAAAATAGAGTTTTACGGTTAAGCACACAAGTACACATATAGTCAACTCAACAAACCTTACTCTCTCGACGTCGCTTGTACCTGGCACTCGAGTTGAGGGGGATGCCATCCCCCCCGGAATACAACACCATCCCCCCATAACATATTTTAGCGTAAACCATTCCCCTATAAACAATGACCATCCCTCCTTTACGTCTGCGTGAAAAGCTTGCACAGCCCTTAAAAGTGTTTTTACAACTCGCACACTGCTTGTATACCCCCCCCCCCCCACCCCCATATCCAGAGGAATAACTACAGGTCTACTGTAGCGAATCTCCCCAGACTATACAAAATCAGAAACCTCGATAAGCCGAAAATACGCAAGTGAAACACTAACCCATAAACCTACACAGGAAACGGTGCTAGATCAACACAACCAGATAAAATAATACACTTGACCGAGAACTAACTTATTCTACGCTAGCGCATCACCATTTATTCGAGTCGGTAATGGTAACAGAGTCTGGTTCGCTTCTTCCTTTTCATAACCAACACGTGATGCGCTGGCTGCTTACATCTGCCTTAGTCAAATACATATTTGTCTCGACAGCAAAAACCTGATACTTCTTCGTGAATACAATCGTCCGATCAGTTTTGAACTGCGGTCACTCACGATTTCACATGCGTTGTGACACACGGACACGTGACCAGTTGTTTACCACGTTCAGTAGACGTCAAAGTAACAGCTCAGATGGCCGAGTGGTATGGAGCGTCTGTCTCTTGAGCTGTAGACTCGGGTTTGATTCCGAGTCGGGTCAAACCAATGACTTTAAAATTGCTATTCACAGCTTCCCTGCTTGACGCTCAGCATCAAAGGGACAGTGTGGAGAACAAGCCGGCAAGTTTACTTGTTGTGCCGTTGGGAAAGACACTTAGCGGGATTCCCCCATCTTGGTGTGGTAGACAGATGGCCGGCAACTGCTAAGCGAGCTTTTGTAGCGCATTGATCGCTTTCTCGTGATAGAAGGATAAATATGCAACTAACTAACTAAAGTTTTAGCCTCGCATAAGCAGCTAGCATATGTATCCAAACTATCCATGGTAGTGAGATATGGAGTCTTGCGCAGTTGTGATTAAGGATTAGAGTCGTAACAGCAGATTACAGGCCTAATAAGGATGTGATGGCAAGTCCAGTCACTCAAGCGCCATACACAAAGTTTAGGATGGATGTTGTGTAATCAAGATTTAATGAATGCAAAAATATGGCAAGTTTGCACTTAGTGATTATTTGAAAGTTCAGAAACCAAGTACTGTATGGCAAGCGGTGGCGTAATACGGTGAGCATTTTTGGAAGGTGCGCTCCACTCCGAAATTATGCTGCAGCCTGCCGTTATTTATTGAACAAATGTGTGAAAGAGCCAGGGCCGTCGAGAGAAAATCCGGGCTCCGGGGCTGAGATATGATGCGGGCCCCCTCGGTACCAAAATTAAATTCTCTAAAAAAGAAAAGGTCTTGACATCGCGCAGGCGTAGGCAGTGTGCGAAGTGGAAAATTTTTACTGGGAGGATGGTTTTGTCTACAATTTTGCTTGAATTCTGAACCCGAATAACAAGACAATGTGGCGAACATGGTATTTATTGTTCATGGGGCGATGCAGTGGTGTAGCACGAAATTTTAAAAGGGGGGAGGGGATTTTAAGGGGGATGAAATTTTAAAGGGGAAAGATTTTTGTACCATTGAAAAAAATTTCACGATTTTTTTTCAAGCGTAGTTTTTTTTCAGCAGAGCAGCCTGAAGCAGATTGAAAAACAGAAAAATTTTGGGGGGTACGGAGGTGCATGCTCCCCCGGGAAATTTTTGAAATATTACATGCTGTAATGGCTATTTTAGTGCTTTTTGAACATTTTCAGGCAAACTTTGTTTAAAGTTTTTGATCCTAATTCTGAATACTTCACCAAATATGGTGCATTTTGTTCGCACATTTTCAATCGTGCGTGCTTAAGGCGTAAGGCTTATTGTAATCGAAGAGGTTCGAAATTATGGAAAAATTGTATTTATCAAAAACATAGTTAAAAATGGCTGGTGAGGAGAATACATTGCCTCATCCCATTCCCACCCCCTGAATTCCCACGGGTGTTTAGGTACCCACCGGTTTAGGTTCATTTGCCCCAAGCCATAAGCTACAAAAATCATCAAAAGAGTCTGGCGTATTTCAGTCACTTGGCACCATTTGTTCTTTTTTACAAAATGGCAAAGTCAAAAGGGGAGGGGCCATGACACAATGCTCCCCCCCCCCTAAATACGCTTCTGGGGCGATGTCATTGGTCAGTAACCAAATTAAAACAGTGGTGGAGGAATTCCTTCATCTTAGTGTGATAGACAGATGGCCGGCAACTTTGAAGCGAGCTAGTACAGCGCTTCGTCGCTTTCTCGTGATAGGAGAATAAATATGCCAATAATGCAAATAAATAAATAAAAACCGCATTGAATCATTGATACAACCACGGTAGGCCTACTATTTCCAATTTTTCATTATAATCAGAGCATCGAACCGCTTGAAATATCGCTCCGGTTTAGGTTCAGATTCCGCAAAATTTATTTGTAGCGGTTTACCTCCGGTTCAGGTTTTTTGTTTAATTTTGCAGGTTTAGTTCCGGTTAAAAGTAAAAATACTTTCAATTATCGGGTTCTGGTTCGGCTCCCCTTCTCTGAAACAAAAATTTAAAGGTTTAAATTTGTTTTGAGTACAAAAAATTGAAACCGTCAATTCGACTTATGTTCTAGTACACAGCTACTACAGGCGCATTTATTTAAAAAATACTTATTGTATTTAAGCTTTTTAAGATGCTTTTGTACTTGTAGCTCATAAAGGATTTCCTCAACGGTAGGAATATCCTCGGATCATGCGCGGATTTATGGGGGGGGCCCAGGGGGCCCGGGCCCCCCCCGAAATTTCCAAATTTTTTATAATTTATTACTTATTAGTAAAATAATGTTGTAATTGGCATCAAAATCTGAAATAGTTTTGACTAAGATTAGGAAAGGTCGTTTGAGTAGCAGCGTTTTCTGTGATTTTTTCCTTTATTATTAACGGGGAGGCTGCTATTGTTAGGCCTGTGTCGTCATAATCCATATGAAAGTCAGAAATAAATTCATGATGAAAAGGTTGCCTGCACTGCCTACCGGTACTCGGTGAATCAGTGTAGGCTAGGTATTGCTTAAGAGCTGTACTGCGGAAAAACATTTGAAATTTTAGATAAAGAGTTCGCGTATTTTAGTTGTAAGGTATTGAAGTAGCCTACTGATATTCCATTGTGCTTTGAAAGTCTAGGAATTGTAGTTCAGCTCAGTACTTGTAATACAATGCTGTAAGCCTAGTGTTTAGATCAACGAGCTTAGTGTTCTAGCCTTATTTCTGCCAATTAGGGTCCTACCTTATTTTCTTTACCTATAGCATGCGTTAACCAATAGAGGGCAGAACACCCTTCCTCTGGCGAAAATTAGTCCAAGATATAAAAACAAACTAATGGAATTGAAGTGTTGGCATGGACTACGCTTCAAAGTTAAAAACTTGCTGTAAAATCTTCGTAAGATCAGTGCACTAAACGTATTTTCTAACGAACTGAGCGGAAGAAATGAAAAGGCTGTTTTTTTTTAAAGTTACCGGAGACCTACTCCTTTAGCAGTTTAGTTTCGAAATTGAAACGAAAACCTTGCCGAAAGAAATTTTTAGTTTCTAATAGTCGCGCGGTCTATACTCGTTTAAATAAGTCGTTAAGAGGGATAGCATAAGCTAATTCACTACGTAAGTATAGCAATTTTTTGTTTATGCTGATTAGATTTTTACAATCCTTTTAAAATCTGACCGATCTTGAAACTAATCTCAGAGTTATAACTATGAGTAAACGACGTAAAATTACTGATTTTTTCCTCAAGGACACTGATAAATCGAGTGCTACTGATTCTGAATCGGTAGTACCCATTGCTGATTCCGTTACTCAAGCTGAGCCAAGCACTGCAGCACATTCAAGCACCTCAGCCGCCGCCACTGAAGAAATAAAAAGCTGCAGTGCGTTTGATGCTGAAAATTGCCTCGATATAGGAGAAATAGTTGGCCACGATGTTGCAAAACTATCTGCTGCCGCCAAACTAAAAATTATTAACTGGAAAGAACCAAGCACAACTATTTTCCCATTAATCCAGGAAGGAAATCACTCAAGATCATTTCAACATTCCTGGTTGACAACATATTCTTGGTTGCGTTATAGTCATTGCAAAACCGGAGGTATGTGCGTTGCCTGCGCACTTTTCGGGGCTGAATTTGTTGGAAGAGGTAACCACCAAAACCCGGGAATATTTGTAAAAACGCCTATGGCAAAATATAAAAAGGCTACAGAATTGTTGAAAAAACATCATGCGTGCACCTTTCATAATGAATCTATGATTAAACTGGAGGAATTTGTGACGAGACAGAAATATCCGGAAAAAAGAATTGCTAACTTATTAAATCAACAAAGGTTAGACGAAATCGAGCGAAACAAAAAACTGCTTGTACCAATCATCCAAAGTTTACTATTTTGTGGAAGAAATGTACTTCCAATACGAGGTCATCGCGATGATGGGCCAATCAATGCTGTTGCAAACCATGTGCCTGGAGAGGGGGTTTTTCGAAGCCTTCTTCGCTTTCGATTGAAAGCTGGCGATAAAGATCTAATTGAATTGTTTGACAGGTCACCATCCAAGCCTATGTTAATCAGCAAAACAACTCAAAATGAACTGCTAAGCATTATTGGACAAGAAATTCAAGAAAAAATTGTTAGCAAGGTGAAAGAAAATGCTGTCTTCAGCGTTTTGATGGATGAGACTCAAGACATCAGTTGCAAAGAACAAGCTACCATTATTATTCGATATGTTGATGAATGTGGCGCAGTTGTCGAAGAATTTGTTGGCTTCTGTCATGCTGCTGATTTGAGTGGCAAAGGGCTTGCATTGCTCTTGCAAAACCATTTAAGCAAATTGGGGCTTGATATTTCAAAATGCAGGGGTCAAGGATACGATGGCGCAGCAGCAATGATGGGTAAACTGAGAGGTTGTGCTCAAAATATTTTGAAAGAAAGCCATCTTGCCTTTCCAGTGCACTGCTTCAGTCATAGGTTAAATTTGGTGCTGTCAAAATCATGTGAGTTTCCTCCGATCCGTAACATGATTTCTATCCTAACAAAAGTATGTGACTACGTGAAATCGTCTTCTATCAGAACTAAAAAGCTGGAAAACATTTTAAATGAATCTTACTCGGATGAAATCAAAAGGCGTCGATTGGTCAGATTATGTCCCACTCGCTGGGTTCAGCGTCATGATTCAATCATAGTATTTATAGAAATGATTCCAGCGGTCGTACAATTTCTATCATTGGAAACGACATCAGATGCAGCGGTTTTGCTATCTGCTGTTTTGTCTTCTCAATTTGTGATCGGACTGAAGATCTGCGAGAGTGTGATGGTTCACACTGTGTACGTCAGCGAAGGTTTGCAGAAAGTAAATCAGCATTTAGGGGAATCTTACAGCCATATTCGCAACCTCAAGACAGCACTACAAAGTTTACGTACTGCAGCTGATACGAAGTTTCATGATGTTTTTGTGGAAGCCGAAAAATTACTGCGGGAAATTGGAGGAAGCGACGTAATCATGCCTCGATGTTGTGTCAACCAAAGAAATCGGGGAAATGTTTCAGCTGCCACTCCAGAAGATTATTATCGTAATAATGGTTTCATTCCGTTTTTAGATAGTATATTGGTTCAATTAGATGAACGATTTGGTGCTGACAATGTCCCCCCTGCCCTAGCGTTCCAAGAACTGATGCCGCGTTTTCAAAGCGAAGGATCTCTGAATCGCGTATGTGAAGCTGCTTTAGTCTATAGGGGCGATATCAACCGTCCGGAAAAGGTTGTTGAAGCCGAGATTCAACGCTGGTTGGCCCTTCCACATTCTGTTATTATTACTGATGATACGAAATCTGATCTGGAAAATTCTCTTTCTGCTGCAAATGATCGATTTTTCCCGCTGTTTCAACAATGCTTCGCATATTTGGCACTCTTCCTGTTACGACTGCCACTGCAGAGCGAACCTTTAGCTCCCTTAAACGACTCAAAACTTACTTACGTTCTACTTGTGAGCAAGAACGTCTTAGTTCTCTTGGCCTACTTGCTTGCAATCCCACTGTACCTATTGACGAAGCCCGGATAATAGACAAATATGCTCGAAGAAAAAATCGGCGACTTTTGCTCCTATAACTTTCCAATAATTTTGCTACAATATCCAGCTTATTTATTGTGTTACTGTGTGTAGATATTCTTCAATTTTTTCAATGGTCTCTTCAACTTCTTTTAGGTATTCTCTTTCGTTAAATGTCAATAGCCAGGTTGGCGCGTAGTCTTCCAGGTTGCTGAAAATCTCTTGTTGCTATTTTAATAGTACGCAATACGCATAGACAACTCTGTGTTTATAATTAGCCTGCTTTTCGCTAATAATTAAAACGATAGGCCTACTGCAAGGCAAGTTGTTGACGGGCCGACGGCAATGTTTTATTGGATGCTAGATAGCGTACTTTAATTATAAACTTTTTCCATCAGCCCACTGAAAAGACCTTAACATATTAAATTTTCTGGCCCCCCCCGACAAAAACTGTTTAATCCGCGCCTGCCTCGGATTAACTTTAGATGTCCTAAACTTCAGAATTATTCGACACTTATTCAAGGTATATCAAATCTGATTCCGTTCTATATCACGCGGCAGCCTACATCTTTGGTTAAACATTTTCACCTGCGCATTTACTCCGAGATCAAACGATTTTACAGAGCAATAAAGCACTAATTACAGTACTGGAAAAATTAACATAGATTTTTTATGTTTTTGCATATTTTTGAACTTAACGTTTGTTGTTTTTATTATTGTGCCAATTGTAAATATAGTAATGGATGAAGTGAAGATTCATTGGAAAGCTTATTCAACAGCGGTGTCGCGCGCAGCTGCGATATTATGACGTCATAATTGGGCAAGGAAATGAATTCATATTTTCAGCTGAGTTGAATATCGCTGGTTTTAACTGCTTTATAGCCAATTGTAGCGTTCCAAAACCGCATTAACTTCACTTTTATTGTACGTTTGAAGGCATAAGCGTTTTTCTGACAAATTATTGCAATTCTTTTGAAAAAATTAAAACTTTGTTTTGATTTTGGTTTATTTCACTTGCAAATATAATAAGGCCGAATCAAAATGAAAAAACACTTGAAATTGAACAGTTTAACACCTCTGTAGTACTTGCTTTGGCCTCCTTTTGCGTTTTTTAGAAATTCGACACGTTTCAGCATTCCTTTAAAGCAATGATTCCACCGGGAAAATTAATAATATTCCATTTCACTGGAAAATGATCGACGCACAAACTACGATTTTCAAATAATTTTCCCGGTGGAACCGCAATGGTTCCAACCAAAATTTTCCACGGTTTAATTTTCCGTCATATTTTCCAAAATGAAATATTTGAATTTTCTTTGGTGGGACTGCAATAATTTTTCATAACTGATCAAGGTCCAAAGCAAAATTTGCAGCGTAGGTTTAAAATTTGAGAAGATGACGAAGCACTGCTTCCCGCCATGGGATATTTCATTCTTAATTGATTAAGTTTCGAGTTAAAACAGATCCCAGCAGAAACAAACGGGGATCTCTATGGCGTTTGGTCATCCTATTTTTGCGGATAATTTGTTTACCAAGTTGCACCGTGATGACTTTTTAACTTTTAACTCATCGATATTACACACCAGCTTGAAATATATATGCAAACCAAACACAAAGTTAAAAAAGAAACTAGTGAGACTTCTACTCCACCCATGAGCTAAAACACTGGTAGTAGGCCTATATTGTCATGTAACCGAAGCAATGTTGGTACCTGATTTTACTCTGCATCATTGTGCGGTACAGTATTGTTCGAATTAATTGAAATCGACTTTTTTTTCGTTCTTTCACTTTGGTTTACCTTGCTAAGGAAATAATGTATAGTTTATTTATTGCTTACATCTAATGCAACAAGTCAATAATCTAAACAAGTTTGTGACGTCATATACTGCATTATTACGTCATAAGGAGTGCTTAAAGCAAAATGTCAGCGGCTACTGCTGAAAAAAACAAGGTAGAAGTTTGTCATGGAGGATACTACTAGAAAGCGTGCTAGTGTCATTGTTCATGCAAACATTCCGAACTTAACCAAAAAAATGTTGCACAAATCTCTTGAAATGAGTAGGACAACCGTTTTCTGGGTTATTAGGAAATTCAATGTGACAGGACCCGTAATCCCCCCTAAAAAAGGAAAATCAATGTGGCAGAAAAAGGTTTCCCTTCCCTAGGGTTCAGAAAAAGGTTTCCCTTCTCGACAAAAGTTCTTCTGCTTTCCCTCAAAATTCAAAATCCCTAGAGTGGGGAAACCTTTTTCTGCCACATTTTCTTTTTGGGGGGTTACGGGTCCTGTTGCATTGAATTGCCTAATAACCCAGAAAACGGTTGTCCTACTCATTTCAAGAGATTTGTGCAACATTTTTTTGGTTAAGTTCGGAATGTTTGCATGAACAATGACTCTAGCACGCTTTCTAGGAATAGTATCCTCCATGACAAACTTCTACCTTGTTTTTTTTAGCAGTAGCCGCTGACATTTTGCTTTAAGCATTTCTTATGACGTAATAATGCAGTATATGACCTCACAAACTTCTTTTGACTATTGACTTGTTGCGTTAGATGTAAACAATAAATAAACTATACGAATTATCTCCTTTGCGAGATAAACCAAAGTGAAAGAATGAAAAAAAGAGTCAATTTCAATTAATTTGATTAATACTGTAGCTTAAATAGATGAAGTAATGACATTGCATCCCCCCAAAACCTGACTTCGAAACATAATTAACGCAATAACTCGAAAACTAAGCACAATAACCATATAGTTTCTGTGTAAGTTAGATAAAAACTTGATGTTTCTGAGTCATTTGAGCCATTAAACAACTTTCTAGCACAAGTGGTTAAGGAGATAGAAAAATTCACTGCATCGATAGGCCTGTCGTTACGGAAATGAAAAGCGGAACACCTAAACAATGTTCAATTTTTCGAAAACTTCATATCTGGAGTTTTTTCTGGATTGGTCACCGCATATCAAAAGTAATTTTGTTTTTGACCTCATGAGGACGTTTGCAACACCCTACTATACAGACTATTTCAGCAAAGTTTCTCACTCAATCATGGGGAAGTATCATTGTGACGTTGTTTTAACACGAGGTAAACCGCAGTGAAATAATTTTCCAATAAATATAATTTTCCCGTCACAAATATCAAACCGCTTTTAAAAATATTGTATCACAATTTTTCGGAAAATTATCGCGAAACTGGAAGATTATAATTTTCCAAGTGCGGTTCCACCAAAATTTTCCAATCGTCACATTTTAAATTTTCCACCACGCATTAGAATATTCCGCGAAAATTATTTGACGCAAAATGACGCAAAGTAATGGAGTGGAATAAAGTTCAGTTCCAGCGGGAATATTCCAATAATTTTCACGAAAAATTATGGGAATATTCTCGGTGGAACCATTGCTTAATAAAGTCATGGCACATTTTTCTGATCTGTGGCGAGTGAAACCACACCTGGATGAGCCTCTCCATTATTATTTTTATTATCATTGGCATAGTTATCCTCCTATCACGAGAGAGCGATCAATGCGCTATACGAGCTCGCTTAGGAGTTGCCAGCCATCTGTCTACCACACCAAGATGGGGGAATCTCGTTAAGTGCCTTTCCCAACGGCACAACAAGTAAACTTGCCGGCTTTCTCCACACTGTCCCTTTAATGCTGAACGTCAAGCAGGGAAGCTGTGAATAGCAATTTTAAAGTCATTGGTTTGACCCGACTCGGAATCGAACCCCAAGTCTACCGATCCAGAAGCAGACGCTCTATACCACTGGGCCATCTGAACTATCAGTTGAACTTTCGTGGTATTGGTACATTGTGTACAGTATTTCGTCTTTGAGTTGATTGAACTTGATTTCACATACTCTCTATGCTATAGAGTTCAGATCTAATATACGAGCCTAAAGCTTCAAGGTCCACATTTATTATTTATGCTTATCATATAGCCAAGAGGTTTGCAACCTTGAAGGTGGAGCGGAACCGCGATAAAACATTCCAGGGTGTCGAGGAACCCTGTGCACTTACTTGAACTTATAATTTATTTGAACCCAGCTCAAATGTAAACTTGAGGAACCTCCAGACGGAACTGGTGGAATCACGGTTTAAAAGCACTGATGTTGCCTATCGTTAATTTTATTATTAATCATCAACTGCTTTAGAAAGATCTTGAGTCTCACACACAAAAAGCCTAAAGTTTTGCGTTCAAAAAAGCTCGTTCCGATATGCGACTAACATGCGATGAATATACACAGCCATGACAAGAGCAACTATCATATATGCGTGTTGGGTTGGTGAACTCGGCCTAAACAAAATATATCAAGTGAAAATTCACAAGGGTACGGTACATAGACTAGTGTGTTTTATGATTCAGCATTTTCTAGAACCCCCACAGGTGCTTGAGAGATGCTGGTAAATATTATGCGAACCAATGAACTCATTCCTTCAAAGGCAATAAAAGGCTCATGCAGGATATCTCGTGTGTGTATTTGGCCCCTCATGGCAATTGGTTTAACAAGAAGAAAAGTCATGTAGACGTATGCAATGAAGCCAAGAAAATTTTGCCTTTATTAATAAACCAACTGACTTAATAAATATAACTATGCTGCAGTCGAATCCGGTCAATGGCATAGTCAATTTTGCAAACTCTTTTATGCGATTAAGCAAATTATGCGTTTATGCGGAAGTTTAAAGTACAAGTTACCCGCGTGATTTTGTTCTGTATCGGTAAAATTGTCGTTGAAGAACATCAATCACATCACACGCTATTTTATTTTTGGTTTCTAATCGGTGGCAGATTTGATTTTTTGTATGACGCTGGCCATCGGCGAGTTTATTTGAGTATTGAGACAGTTTGTTTTCGCTCCAACGTCGTGTTTTTGTCGCTAAAGTTTGTGACATAACTCGATTAATTTAACAGCATGCTGTTCAACTCTATTCAATTATGCGGACTCTGGAATAAACCGCTACGTGATTAATTGAATTATTTTCTTAACAAGCGGCCGACAGCAAGGGCGTACATCCCGGGGGGGATGCATCCCCCCAATATTTTTCGAGGGAATGATAATGTATTTATCACCCCCAATATTGGAAGAAATTGTTACGCGATTGCAGTAAAACATTCATTGTCAGGTGACGGTTGGCAGAAGAGATGGTAATCAGCTAGCAATCGCAGTAAGTGCACCGGTACGATTAAGCCGATAAGGTATTGAGATTAAAAATTTTGTTGATTGTCATTACATAGCACATGAATAATGACGTCCGACCATTTCACTATCTAGTAATAATTAGGTTATTACGTTTCCATTGATTTGCGTTTTGTGAGGTAAAAGGATGTTTAGACCGGGAAAACGGCGTAATGAGCTCTTTGAAAGTGTTTCATGTCATGGGTGCAATCACAATTTTGGCAGGGGTATCAAATTTTTATTTTGACATTGTTTAAGAGCAGTTTTTCCGGCAGAGTTACTTTCAAGCAAGGCGATGAACAAAAAGTGCTCTACGGGGTCCGAGGGCATGCTTTCCGGAAGTTGTTTGAAAATTTACCTACTGTAATGGCCATTTCAGTGCTATTTGAACAACTTTTAAGGTAAATTATATTTCAAAACAGATTTAAAAAGCGCCGAAAACATCTTTTAAATTTAGGTAGTCTTGAAAAAGACTGTTTTTGAACCAAACATTTTCGTCTCGCTCTCTTCAGGGTTCAACGCGAGAGTTAATTGAGAAGGAAAAAGGTGGTCTATATATTATCATCAGCTTCATCGAAAAATCTGCAACAAAAAAGGAAAAAAAGGGCTCTGATTGGTTGTTTAAAGACAGACGGATTGTGATTGGTCGAATATGGATGAATTTTAGAATCTAACTCAACTATCGGAGAATTTGGAGTGAGTAGACAAATTCCTTTTGACGGCACAGAATAGGTTTCAACGTTTTGATGAAAGTTGCCTCCAGCGCCCCCAAGTGGAAATTTGTTCTCGCTTTGGCTAAAACCGAAAACTGGTCAATATGATAATGAGAGGCGCAATCAGGATGTTGGATTAAGTGTAGACCAATAGCTGAATCACAGTCTAGCTGATTGAGTGGAGTAGCAATTTTGCAGTTACGTTTGGGAAGAACTTTGGTTGGATTTTCTTTATTTCGAATTGATTTTGGAATGTGTTGATTGATTCTATCTTGCAGTCGTAGGGATGTGCGACCCACGTACCGGCAATCACAGCGGCACACGTATTGGTATACGACCATACTTTGATGAGTGATGGGCACAGCATCCTTATAGATTGAAGGCAGAATCTTTCTGGTTTGGAAAATGACACGAGGATCGACGGCTCTAAAACAGTTTTGAACGTTAGATTTTACCTGTTTTTCGAATTTACGAGAAATATTGCCAATCCAGGGTAGTTTTAGATACACAGGGCATTTCTTTGGTCCTTCTTTGGGCAGTAATTGAAAACGGGAAATTTTCTTGGAAATGCTGGAGTTGATTATTGTTTCAGGGTAACCATTATTCTTCAGAATGGAGCGAATGCAGTCCAGTTCTTGTTTAACTTTACCAGGTGAACAGATTACGAGGGCTCGATGAACTAACGTTTCGATTAGGTTCGTTTTGCGCTTGGAAGGCGCAAAAGAATCCCAACGCATGTAGCGACCAGTGAATGTAGGTTTTCTGTATACTGATGTTTGAAATTGTATTTCGGATTTGTCAACTTTCACG